>CALYLW010001038.1:213651-255525 GCA_944989445.1 Ampullaceana balthica | reverse complement strand
CAATTAAAATACCCATGAAAAAAATAATGACAACTTGCAGACTTTTAGTTTTCGTTTACAATTTAAACTAAACAGAAATCAGAAACAAAGTTCTATATTTATCAACTCTTTTTATATCTTACTTTTCAATTGCATATGATACATATCTATCAGTTAACTGTCTTTTAACACTAACTAAGATCATAAAATTATAAACTTAAATGCCTTGTTCCTTGTTGATGGTACATTATATATGCATATAATCCTAATTGTTTTACTAACATTAACTATAACAAAAATGTTAGAACGCCAATGATAACGTCAGCTCTTATGTCATCATGATTTACCGCCCTTACAGTGAACATACAAGAAACACCATATCTCCCGTTTTGAATATTCACATAGCTGATAACATCTCTTCTAACTTTACTTTCAAAATTAATCAAACAAAAATCAAACATATCTCAATTTATAAACATATATGTGTACTGTCATTCCATTGTACATTTTTTTGTTTATTTATTAATATTATTATTATTTGTATTATTGTAGTAGTTAGGATAGAGATGTTTTACATTGAAGGAAGTTATAAATACATTCGTATTAATCATATATATATATATAATTCTCTTCATGGGACTATGCGAGATACCACGACGCCAGTATGTGCAACCGATCATGACGAATGACCCACGCTGGGGTCGACCAATGTATCGAGACCAACAATGGTCACTTGCATTGTTCCTTCACAGAAATTGTAGATTTGTAGTGTACTGGTTATCACTTCCGCCTCAAACGGGGAAGGTCCTGGTTTCAAGCCTCAGCGAATTTAAAAAAAAATATCTAAGAATGTCTGTTTGTGCCTGTTTCTTTACCCCTTTATTGCCAACACTAGCTGACCCGCGGAGTAGCATACGCCGCTAATGATTTAGTGATGGGGAAGACTTCCTGAAAGACACAGGATTCAAAATGGGGTTGGTTAGGCAAACGACTGTGAGTGAATGAAAAGAAGGAACTCTGTAGAGACCCACGGCGTAGCATAGGCCGCAGACTTGCTCATCAATGACAGTGCAAAGAACGGTGAGGGGGGTGAGAGTACAGACAAAAAAGCAGCACTAAGTAAATAAAACAATAGCGAGTAAACGTGAGGACATGCACACTGAGGTTGTTGTTACCGCGCCTCCCATTTATAAGTACTATTCCTTACGTATAAACTGTGATTGGCTGACCCTAGCGATGGTTAGTACTATTATAAACATATAGTTTATGAATAATTTATTATCAATTATATGATTAATAAACATATAGTTTATCACAGCTTAATATGAATTATAAACATAACGTTTATGAATAATGAAATATAAATTATAAACATATAATTAATGAACAAATTAATATAAATTATAAGCTCATAGTATGTGCGCATTTTATTATCAATTATAAACGTATAGTTACTGTAAAAACTGTAAAAAAAAATAATATTTTCAATACGTATCGTTATTTCTTCACGTTTAATTGAAGAAATTGTCGTGAACAGATCATTTTGTAATTATACAAACACGTTAAAGAAGCATAACAATAAATTGTGTTAATTTCCTTTGTATCTCTATACATATAAGACGCATTTGTTGTCTGTTTGTCTGTTCCCTTATAACTCAAGATCCAGACAACCAAATAACGTTAAATTTGGTATACGTACACATAATTACATGACAAAGGTTCTGAAACAGGTTTCGATCCTTCCCAACCTCACTATGGCCCTTGGGCCTTCATGTCGTTTTTGCATAATGGGCTATATAAAAATAAGTTTATGCGTTAGCAACTGAGTAAGTGAATGAATCTTAACCAAACTTTGTATACTTGGTAGCCCATATATAAAATACTTAAGGGCACTTTTAATTTGCAAATTCTTCAGTTCTTCAGGGCTGGGGCCCAAAATGTTTTATTTTTGTATATGTTTAAGATATTTTTTCCATTTACTTTTTAACGATCTTGAGAAAATTATCCATGATGAAACGGAATTAATATGGAATTGAAACATCTTGCACTCGATGGGCCGGGCGGGCCCTTAGTGTCGTTTTTCTATATTCATTTATAAATTAGTGTAATCGTTTCGATAATGAGCAAAATACTGGATGACCAAACTTAGTATATGGAAAACTTAAGAGCCTAAATTAAATACTACTTAGGGCACTGAATCTCATTCAATGTCCATTCCCTTGGAAACTGCCCAAATCTCTCTCTTATTGATCGTTAATAATTGTATTCTATTCACTTTTACGCATGATATTGTAGATATAGCTTGAGTACAATGGCAATAAAATATATAAATTATCACTAATTTTGGGCACGGGGCCCTTAAGATCGTTTCTACTTTTCTAAGCTTTTGAATTATTATATAATATGAATATTTGTTCATTATCCAGCAAAATAGGTTATACTATTTTTTATCTATTTTTGTATGTTTCTGTGAAAGCATTATAAATAAGAATACTTAGCGGAGTATTTAGAAATAAAACGTCCATACCTGCCTGCCATTTTCATTGGTTTCTATTTAAGCACAACAAGTGAGCTTCACGGATATTTAGCCAAAACGGTATTAAGTGCTAACAGATTAGTACTAGAACTTCTATTTTCAGCACGTTATTTTGGAGGACACGTACACACATTACATGGGGGTAGGTTCTTAAACAGTTTCGTTCGATCCCAACCTCAGTCTGGCCTGGGTGGACCGGAGCAAGGTTCCAAGGTGCCCCGACGCACCCTTGGCCTCCGCCAGCATCGTGGTGATCCAAGGTGTCCCTCTGCATCCATATGGAGGCATTTTTTGTGAAACGTTTGCTAAATAAAAATGTTTTAGCAATTCAGAATGCATTCGTTCCCATTGCAGACACCATGCTTTTCTCATGTTACAGTTGTATGATGCCTGCTCCAGAGTGTGGGCACTCCATATGGAACTGCCAAATTGTTGTCTATCATATTGGCTTTAAGACAAATGCACACCTTTATTGGCATGCAAAAAAGAGTTGTGTACGCTTCTAATAAAACACACTTATTTTAAAACCAGGGAGGCGGGTACTTGCACCTAGTAATAATTTAATAATAATTAAACGTTATATTTCGTATTAAAGCCAAAATTAAATGTCACATACGTAACACTTATTAACGGTCTTGTTGAAAATCTAAATGACCACTGGAATGCCTGCTTTATATGTGTCATCTTTTAACCAATTACGTGATAAAATATTTAAAAAAACACTTTTTAAAAACTAGTCTTATATTAGAAATGCACTAAAAAGTAGAAAATAAATTTAAAATTTACAATCAGAAGAGACCTTTAGTTCCAATTTATGAAATTCTTAAAGTTTAAAATAAGACAGGAACGTTAAATCGTATGTGAAATCGATTATCTCGTTGTTCGCCATGACTATAATACTAGGCGTGCTCAGTTTAAACTTAGTCTATCAATATCTATGCTAGCAAGCATGGATGGACGGCTTAGAGATGAAAGACGCTATTTTTGTTTTTATAAAAAAAAACTCTTGCTTTGACACTAACTTTGCTTTGAAATACGCCGATTGATACTAGTAGTCTAGCTAATGTTGCTTATCTACCCCTCTCATCCCCCCTGCACTCCTTGCATTCTCTATACTTCCTTGTCTTCAGTAACACGTGGTGACCTAGAAAAACTGATGTTATTAATGCGTACAAGGTTATCAGTATTTAAATTTAATAAATTAAATAGTTACTAACAGTGTAGGATGGGCAGACGTCGCCGTGAGGATGGACTGCATAGAGAAGAAAGAGGCCGTGTTTTTTTTTCATAATAGCACATTGGCTTTGACAATAACTTTGCTTTGAAATAACAGACAGTGGGTCACCGATTGATACTATCTAATTTGTCTTTTATATACTCATCTCTCTTCACTCCTATAACCCAGTGCTTCTCAAACTTTTAATATGGCTGACCGGCAGGAATTGAATTTGTTCCATTCCACCAGGAACCGATACACTATTTTCCCGGTACTTACAAGTTAGCGAATGTATTTTATTTCCTTTTATTTCTTTCATTTATTAGCTTATGTCAAAAATGGCAAATTCTATTTTGTTAGTATTATTGGTAGCAAATGGAGGATTAAAATTATATGTCTCTCTCCTTTCTTGATAACTTCCGCGTACCACAATTTTGAGAAGCACTGCTATAACCCCCACCCCTCGCATTCTCGTGTGTTTCTTGTGTTCATTAACACGTGTTTGCCTAGCCCAAAAATTGATGTACACCCAAAGTTGTCAGTTTTTTAAGTTAATAAGATGTGTAAGATGTCATGCCAAGTGAGTTGACAGTGACACGCCAAAATGCAACATTGTAATGAAATTGTGTCTGCAAAGGGTGGCCACCCAGCACGATAAAACGTCATCTTGAACGCCAATCATAACATTGATATTGATAAAACAAACCGCCGACCCATCCAAATATCAGAAATATTTTGGTGTTAACATTAATAACAAAAGCAGTAACACTGACCAAAGCACGATCAGTTGAGATTTACCGCAGTACCTTATCCGTCATCGCCCTTAGCATTGACCACCGATATTATAAGGTGGATATTAATATTCAAGGTATGGGTAGTATGACACTGAACATTACGTCACTGCTGTTGTCATTTTGGTTTCCATGTTCAGTTTACTGTAGTTCTAGTTTATGATTATGACGAAAGCATTTACAGCAGGAATTTGAATAAAAGATTTTAGTGCATTATAGTTAATTGTAGTGCATTAGTAATAGTGTTACTGGAAGCAAGCCGTTGGCTACTACTACTGTGTGAATGAGGTGCATGGAGGGTGGCTAGGTTGCACTGTATAGCGGTCATGACGGGGAAAATTATGCGACGTTTAGAACGGGTTACCCGGGTACCCGTTCGAAATTTTCTCGGGTACCCGGGCAGCTTTTTTCAACAAATTGACAGCCCTACTTCTGACTGGAAATTTCAAATTTTAGTTTTATTTTCTACTTTTTTGTGCATTTCTAAAATAAGACTAGTTTTTAAAAAGTTTTTTATTTATATATTTTTTATTTTCTACTTTTTAGTCTACATATTTTACAGTAAGTGCAAAGCCAGCTTACCTTTGATCAATTTAGAAGTCAGATATAAACCAAGAATGTCCTGGGATAGTTCCGTTCTAAGCGATTCGAATATTTTCAGCGAACTGATCCCAATTATCCGACCTATCCCAATTATCCGACACTCACTGTAAATCGAAAATATTTCAACAGTGGGTTATTCCGGTCACTATGGCGGACTGCTGAGGTTTAACTCAAGCAGACGTAAATCGAAATAAATAGATGTAAAACAAAGTTTTTGACTATAAATCCCTTATATATGAGACATATCTAAAAGAAATGATTATGTTTAAACGCGACATTTACAGACTGAAACAGAATTATCTCCCCTGGTTTCAAAACCGGGTGCAGGGACGGTAGGGGATATGAACAGTGACGGCGTCAACGCGCGAACTTGACACGTGAAAAAATTATAAACAAATAGTGGGATGGGATGTCCGATTAAACTTACAAAGCAAGTTAATATAAGACTAGTAATAAAAACAACCCGTAAAAAACCAAGTTTTTGACTATAAATCCTTTACGTATGAGACGTAACTAAAAGAATGTTCATTATAACACGCAGCGCAAGACCATCCAAAAATACAAAATTGCAGTTGTGTCGTAAAACGTGTTTAATATAATGCGCACCTATCAGGAATAGGTTTATAAAAAGTGTTGTCAGTAAAATACGCACCTTATTGCGCGACAGAAAGGTTGTTCAATATAATACGCACCGCGACGCTCTATCTCAAAAAATAGCATGATACATAGGAATAAATAAAATAATCTAAAAAATCAATAATTTAATTACGGTACATGCGATCGATCTGAAATTTTGATACATTGTTTTTATCATCGGTACGAAACTGCCTGCAAAATTTCAGCTCGCTATCTTGCGAGCAAGTGGGTTAAAAATCGATCAAAAGTTTTGGCGACAAGCAAGCAAGCAAGCAAGGTCGGTCGGTCGGTCGCCGCAGACACCACGAGTTAATATAAAGGATTTAAAAAGACAAGTGTGTTGACATATTTGGTTCAAGTGATGAGCGGGTCTAATTGACAATATAACCAGCCGAGCTGAACAATCATTCACATGGAACTGAGGTAACTGGTGTGCACAAAACGGTCTTGGCAAGGAATGACATTATGGGGATATCGGTGTTCATTAAATTTCTCCCATTGTAGAAGATTAATGGATTCATTGACTTTCATCTCAATATTGTATTGCAGTAAAACATCAGAAGAGCTGTCGTCATTTTTTGTCTCTTAGTCAGACTCCTTTGCTGCCATTAGCTTAATACTCTTTTCATTTGGTTTGACAAGTAGGTGAAATATTAGAACCATGGTAGGCGATCTATATCAACTTTTGAACATTCCCGTTGGTCAATAGTTTAAAACCAAAATGTTCGTGTAATCGTCAGGAAATTTAATATTTATCGGCCGCTATTTCTTCTTTTTTTTTGTTTATTTTTTGACTTCCAATAATGTGTAAGTGATGAGTCGTTTAAGGGTGATGTTTGCTCTGTTTCTTTAAAATTTTTGAACGATTAATAAAGAAATTAATTGTTAATTTCCGAGGCCCTACAATGTACACATACAGACATGCAGTAAAATATCATTTAACTACAAAAATGGAGAATAGGCGTATTATATAGAGAAAACTTTATGTTTACACATTTATGTAATCAATTTGGACGTGCATAGATATTGTGTTTCCCATAAATGACGCACTACAAAGCACCGGTGCTGATGTATTAATCATGACTTTGTATTAACAAAACTAAAAAAAGAAATTTGTGAAAATCGTAATTGATATTTTAAAACACCCATTAAACGTTATATTTAAATCTAAGAAACATAGCATAAATATTTTGTGTTTTGTAAATATTTCTTTAAATATAAAATGAACATTCGTATCTTAATATAAAGCTCGAAGAAATGACCAGTCTTAAAAGTCGTAATTATTTTAAAAATATTAAAACCATGACATTTAATTAATGACTAAATATATGAGTCTGTTTAGTGTGAGGATTTAAACGTACTGAGGTATCCTACTTCGCTGTAAAACGTTCTATTTTATCTAAGTGGCATGCCACTTGACTTCGATCCCCATAATTTGGGATACAATCTTAAATGAATAACAGGCATTCCCATATCCTAGTATTACTTTGAAGGCATTTTCCCTTGGTAATTGCGTTTATACATTTGAAAAGTCTGTGCACTGTTCGAACTTGCACATGCAACTCCTCCTAAACCATACCAGATAGAGGTTGTAGTGCTTTGTATATAAACTAAAGAGGTCCCAAGGATGTACAACGGCCAAAAGTAAAAATTAAAGGTTTACTGGATTTCCTTGAAAATCCAAAAAAAAACCGAAAAAATATCAGTATTGTGTCAATTTCTCGCCAAAAATAACATCTATCGGGTTGAAACAAACGCCAAAAATAGCTAATAATATTTAAAACATTGTTGGAGAAGGAATTTTTGAAAAATTTCTTTTTTTTCGAATCCTGTAATTTTAGCAGCAATTTGTAGATAGCAATTGTTTTGTTTAGTTTCAAAATTATTTTGAAATGACTTTTAATATTATCTAGATACATTGTTACATGAATTGCAAGCATTCCCTTAACCTAGTCTTCATTTTCGGATTATTTATAAGTATTAGAATGTTAAAACAATGTGTACATTAATAGGAGGAAAAAATGTCTTTTTAACTTGTCTTTGTTGTTTATATTACTGTGTAATTTCTGCTCATTGTAGTATACTCTCATGATGACAACAATATTGATGTTCACAAAATGTGTTACTGCTCATGCATTGATCTTATATTTAATTTTACTTTTAGTTGTTTACTTCTCTCGAAGTTATTAATTCTCATGTTTGTAATCTTTTTCATCTTTAAAAACGTTGATAATTTCTATGTAATCCATGTTTTTCTTTCAGGACAGTCTAAACAACTGCGTGTACTATTAAAGGTAAATAAATCTCACACTTTACTCAAATGTGCAGTTGTTTTAATCACTAATCTATTTCCACACTCATCGAATGCAGTTACTAGTGAATATTTCTATATATAAATTTAATTTCATGAAATTAATTGTTTTTAAGAGCCTGCCCGGTTTAAATTTAAATTATTTAAAAAAACACATTTTCTCAGTGGAACCAAATCTTATATTACGATGTAAGTTTGATTATATGTATGTCCATAAAACACTTTTTATATGAATCGAATAGTAGACTCACAATGATTGAACTTAAAATTTAAGCTAAGTAATTTGCTTAACTTTTGGCAAAAAACATTTTAAGCTAGAGTTAGTGCCACCAAAGTTTGGGCGATATTATTAACGCGTGCCTCTACCCATGGTAAGTAACCTACAAAGGGTCACAATGGCGCACCTCTATATACTTATTAATGTGTCCCTCTACACACTAATGCGTATAACCTTCTATATACTTATGAATAAGTCCCTCTGTATACGTATATTGTCCCCCTCTATATACTTATAAATGTGTCCCTCTATATACTTATAAATGTCCCCCTCTATATACTTATGAATGTGTCCCTCTATAAACTTATAAATGTGCCCCTCTATAAACTCATAAATGTGCCCCTCTATATACTTATAAATGTGCCCCTCTATAAACTCATAAATGTGCCCCTCTATATGCTTATAAATGTGCCCCTCTATATACTTATAAATTTGCCCCTCTATATACTTATAAATGTGCCCCTCTATATACTTATAAATGTGCCCCTCTATATACTTATAAATGTGCCCCTCTATATACTTATAAATGTGCCCCTCTATATACTTATAAATGTGCCCCTCTATATACTTATAAATGTGCCCCTCTATAAACTCATAAATGTGCCACTCTATATACTTATAAATGTGCCCCTCTTTATACTTATAAATGTGATACCCTTTAGCCTCCCTGTTACTCAGTACATATTATTCTTATCCATAATCCATTTTCTTAAGAAGCCCCGGCGAGTTCTTTTTAATCCATCTTTTCCTTCGTGACATTTGATGAAAGTAATCGCTCCTAAACAATCGCACGTAATATGAAGCAACATAAATGCAGTAATCAATTTTAACATGTTTTACACAGTATTTAAAAATAGATTTAAGAATTGAAGAAGTTGAACGAGAAGTTATCAATCTTTACATTAACGCGTAAAGCAGCATATTTAAATAACATAATCTCCTACCTAACAAATATATACCATTGTACCACAAATCACTTTCTACATCAAATAATAGAGTTTGCTGCGCCTTTACACACACATTTAGTTTTACCTTTGTAAGTGAAACAACATTTGACGGTTTTGTATATTTCAAATAAAATATTTATAACATTGTCACAGTGTTGTAATCCCGTATATACTGAACTCAGGTAATTTTGTGGGTTTTTTAAATAACCTTTTTTGTTTACTAATTTTCTTTAAAATATTCTAAATTTTAAAATATCATAACCACCTAAAACGATGTAACGTACTTCTTATTGATCTGGTTTCACTTTTGTCCCAGCTATTTAACACGTGTAAAATACATGTATTTGAAAGTAAGCAGCATTATAAAAAAATAAAATAGAAGTATCTTATTTTGAATGAAACAAAATATTATTTATTATTTATAAACAATTACATTACAGTTAACAGTGTCAAAACTAGCTTTCTTTTCAATAATTGTAATTAGCATAAAAAGATAAATAATGGTAGTCCTATAAGAAGGACACTATTTGCAGACATAAAAACCGACATATGTAAATGTAGTTTAAAGTTTAAAACACTCACACATACATATACAAAAAAAAATAAATAAACCTCAAAAAAAAATCGTGGTATTGTTTATGGCGTTAATGTTTCACAAACTAATATATCTTCAAATAATGACGTCACGACGGGAAATAGTATGAAGAGAACCAAGCTCTGTTAATCTTGTATTTCCTTTTAATTTAAATATTGTTTTTGTTAATGGGTAGCAATATTTTGTGTTCTGTATTTCAAAATAGATATTAAAAGTTCCCTGACAAACCTACCTATGTAGCTGGTAGCATGCTTATTGTTATATAAATTTATTAATTTTTTTTGTTTTACTGATCCTTTTACTAGAATGCAATGTTGAATTCCAAATCAGATCAATAAATGACATTGTGTTGTATTGTAAAATACAAAATACACAAACAAATTGTGCAATTAAAACAATAAATTTGAGCTTTATTTTAAACTAAAACGACAATAGACGTTTCGGCTAATGCCTTCATCAGTACAATAACATAAAATAGGTACTTACATATATTTAAATTCTTAAAACATGTTATATCATAAAATAATTTAAAATATTCATGTAAAATAAAAATGAAAGGAAAAACAAAAACAAACAAGGACACAGGATGTAGGAAAAAGGAGGAAGTATCTAAAGTTACAGTTAAAACCACAACGGGAAAAAGATTCTGCAGTTAGGTAAAATTGTGAATTTGGTTAATTCCATATGGAGCCAACGTACCAAATCGTTTTATAAGTTTATTTTCCATGTGGATCCTATCATGGGTATTGTTTGTATATAAAAACATATATATTGTTTTTATATACAAACAATACCCATGATAGGATCCACATGGAAAATAAACTTATAAAACGATTTGGTACGTTGGCTCCATATGGAATTAACCAAATTCACAATTTTACCTAACTGCAGAATCTTTTTCCCGTTGTGGTTTTAACTGTAACTTTAGATACTTCCTCCTTTTTCCTACATCCTGTGTCCTTGTTTGTTTTTGTTTTTCCTTTCATTTTTATTTTACATGAATATTTTAAATTATTTTATGATATAACATGTTTTAAGAATTTAAATATATGTAAGTACCTATTTTATGTTATTGTACTGATGAAGGCATTAGCCGAAACGTCTATTGTCGTTTTAGTTTAAAATAAAGCTCAAATTTATTGTTTTAATTGCACAATTTGTTTGTGTATTTTGTATTTTATTTAAAAGCTTTATCGCAGTCCCATTCTGTATGTTGTATTGTAATTATGTTAATTTAACACTTTTGAGATTTTGAGATCCGTTAAGGGTATAGATACATGGAAATTTGTTTTTCTCAAATGAACGTGTTCGTCTTCCGAATAAAAGTTATTTTATTATTGACTGAGTGTTTAATCACTTTTTAAAAATACTGTTTCAGTTATATAGATTATAAAAAACATATTAGTACTGAACAAGGAACATGATAATTTCAACATATATGTAAAAAAATATTGTAATAATAATAGCAATAAATATATTACTGACATGGTATTTCTCACATCTACATCAACTAATAATATACATATAAATATTTATGATCCCATTTACATGCTACTGTCCCACCTAATGTTTCATTAATATTTTGTTTTCCTTTAATTATATTTTGAATAACAATTTTTAACCAATTAAAAATAGTTTTACGCTTAAATGTCTTTCATATATTTGATAAAGCATGCAGACATGATTTATTATTTAAATGTATTCTTTATTAAATTAAGTAAACGAATTGTCCTTTTAGACCAAAAATTTCCTTTATTTTTTGTAAACACTGTAGCAGCACTTATTAATGAGTATGTATTTCAATTATTCCATAAACCAATTCAATTCTAGAATGTGTACATAGCAATGTAATTTATACCCGAGTATCTCACTGACAAGCAACGTGAGACAATACACACGTATCCATATATTCAGTTTAACACATACATCTCCATCTACTACATGACAATGAGACTCGAGATATAATATATGAAAGTTAACGACAGCTTAATACATTTACTAGCAGAAAGATCGTGTTTTGTCACGTGCCGATTTATTTAATCAACACTGATAGAAAGTTTCATAATGTGATAAATTGTAGGTAAAAACTATTAAATAGATTGCGAATCTGAACACAAATAATATAACTGAGCATGTGTAACAAATGTGTTTTATTATTCTCACAATCGTCTTTTTTATTTTGTTTCCCTAACTAGTGTTGGGTACCCAACCGATGCTCGGTGGTCTCAGGAACACCTTGGCCCCGGGAGAAATCCCTGCCTTCACATGGATTTCAACCCGTGGCCATCGATACGCCAGTCGAGCGCGCATGCCACTCGACCACCGTGTATATTTAGTACACTAACATAAAAAAGTTAATATACATAGTCACTCAATTTGTTTATCACTTTGTCATGCTCATGTCTCGACCTATCCTCATATTCTAAACAGTTTAGTCTTGTTCATTTATCGACCTTTTCTCATATTCAAATAAGTTTTGTCATGTTCATGTCCCGACAAATCAACATTTTTTTGTTTCCAATTTCTGTTTTCTCTCAGCCAAAAATAATAGAGAATTGTAAATACTATCGTAATAGCAAACGCTCAATCTCAGTAAAACATAAGTAATGGTAATCTATAAGACAACAGAACCTCCGGGGTGAAGACGAAAACAACAAGTCAATTGAGTTTAATCTCTATATTTACAATAATACAGGAAGACACATGGAACAAAGAAATAAAGAGAAGAAATGCAATACCTAAAGACAGTTTCCTATGAATATTCAGTGTCATAAAAAATCAGGAACATATAAATATGTATCAAAATGCGCATATTGAAAAGATATCTTTGGTATGATCTTCTATTAGGGGGTGAATGATGGACAATAGACAAAAAGCAAGGAAAACATTGAATACAGTAGAAATGTGGTTTATAAGAAGCTTTATGACTATTTCATGAAACGAAAACAAAACAAATACTGAGTTGTTCAATACAGTAATGTGCCCCACGATAATCATAAAAAATATACGGAAATAAATAATGCAATGATATCATGGTAAATAGTACATATGGAATAGGAAGCGTATCTTTATGGTGATATATATATTGTAAGGGAGACAGATGAACACATAAAACAACATATGTATAGAGCCGTACTGAATGGTCAACAAACAAAAGTGTAAGCAATAACGTCTTCCTCGAAACACATAACAACAGAGAGAAATAGAAGGTCATGTTAGCCAATGTCTTTCCAAACTTGGAATATCATAATAATCATATAAATGAAGAATATATTTTTTCAAGTCAGTAAAAGCAATACATTTTTAATGACGTCATGTTATCATATTAGAGATGCATTAAAATAATATTTCTTGTCAAACGCCGCACGATACAGCACTGATGTTGATGTAATTTTTAAGAAAAGTTAAAGTGCAATATTTAATTTAAAAAAGTATTATTTTTTGGTCTAAACTTATATTAAAATATAATTTAAAGTTTTATGAGACAATATATTTGTAAGCTGTGTTACCAAAATATGAAATTTTTTTGTTCTAAAATGGACTTATAAGAATTAAGTATTTATGTAAAAAAATCAAATTTTAATTTTCATTGATTTACATATAAGAAAATTAGGTAACTAAATCTTCCTATTTAAAATTAATGCATATCCTACATTTCTCGTGTTCTGGAATATACAAGAATGATCATTTGTGTTACAAGTGCTAGTCACTTGACTTCGATCTCTTTCATTAGAGATACAATATCAGAGTATTGCTTCTAAGGCTACGTTTATAGAGGCGGCGGGTTTCGGGAAATCCCACGCGCGATTCCACTCGCGCGAGGAATGTTTCTATTTTTGCTTTGCAGGTGTTCATAGAGGACGCGGGTGTCTCGAGGCGACAAATTTTCCGGCCGGCGCGGGTAATTACCAGAACTAGTTGCTAGTTCTTGTTCCGCGTTGCCGCGCGGGACTGTGAATTCAAACAGATGGGCTTTGAATGTTTCTTCAGACTGTTAAATGTTCAATAATTCACCAACCACGAATTCGATTATGTCCATTCACAATATTAATTCCAGCATCTTGAATAAGTCGTTTAGCTTTTGAGATATCATTTTTGCTTCCAGATAATTCAATAGAATTTCGACCAGATGAGTCACTGTCAGTAGAAAGCTTTATCTGAAAATCATTGTTTTTATCTATGTCTTTCATTCTGCTTAATACACAACCAATTGTTGTTCCTACTTCAGATGATTTCACACGAATGGTTTCAGACTCACTAGTACCATCTTTGTCTCTGCTATTATGGTCTTCATTCCTTTTATCATATATGTGATTGTCAATAGTGGCTACAGTGTCACTAGTTTCTATTTGTGCTCGATTCAACTTTATTATTTTTCTATCATTCATGTCTTGGTTTTCATTCTTTCTCCATGGCTGATCAAAATTTCTTATTCTGGAATCAAAACTATATCTGCCTCTCCATGATCTTCTGCTTTGATTATAATCTCTATATATGGAATTGTGATTATATCTGTCTCTCCATGATTGTCTACTTTCATCATAATCTCTATGTCTGGAATTATGATTATATTTTTCTCTCCATGCTTGTCTACCTTTGTTTTCAAAGTGATCTTGTCTTGATCTTTCTTCTGTTTTCTTTCTTAAAGGGCTGCCATTAGGTGACACCCTATTTGGTTGTCCTTTATTGTGGTAACACTGCTTTACTATATGTACTGGGTTGTTACAGTACCAGCAAATAGTTTGTCTGTTGCCTTGGTTTGGCAAACTCTGGTTTCTCATACCTTGCCTTTTTTCTTGACTTTTAATTTGTATTGCTGCAAAAATATCTTGTCTTTTGTCCATTTCCAAAAATTGCAATTATCAAACTCTTCACACCATGAATGGATACGACTTAAGTTCCTTTATTTATAATTCACACTGACAAAGTTGTTAATAGTCCATACTTTTTTTAGTTCAAGGTTATGTTTTACAAATATTTCCTGGAATCAACCACACCTGTGAGCTTGGTGACGTAGTTCACTGCGTGTCGTCTGGCTTTTCCCCGCTTTTACTATAAACACCAACCGCGCGAGTGATTAGGCGCGGTTTTCTGGTTACTCGCGGCAACCCGCCTACCCGCCGCCTCTATAAACGTAGCCTAACACTATTTGTTTAAAATAATTCTAGACAAAACAATGAATTGCTCTAGTTATATTTCAAAGGATTACACAAGGGTACATTATCATTAGATTTTATAATCACTTAAAGAAAATTAAAATTCTCATAGTAACATCAAATACGTACAGCTTGCTGGTTAATTATTGAATTAATGTAATCTGTTCGGCTGTAATTGATTTACTGTCATCATTTTGTCGACACGTGACGTAGTTTTATATGTATATTTCTTCAGTACTCTAATTATATGTATACATAAATAATGTGTCTTTGTATTGGAATAATGTATTCTAATAATATATATGTGCCTTACTATTTACAGGATGTGTCCTAGTATTTAAATTATGAATCTTGAATATAAAATCATGTATCATAGAAGTTAATTGATGTTACCTAGTATTTAAATAATTTTCATAGTATTTAACTACGCTTCTCTATTTAAAGATTTTTCAAGTATTTAAATTATGTATTAAAATATTAAAAATGTGTGCCTTATTATTTAATTATTTCGCGTTGTTATTTAAAACAAACTAGGGTGTGGCCGGATACTAATGGCCAATTTTTGTGGGATCCGGATGTCAATGTAGTTAAGAATTTTTGTAAATCCAATAAAATGAATTGAATAAAAGAACAGTTTTTATTAAGGTTGTTAACATTGAACTGGTCCTAAGATTGGGGAACGCTCCTGTTTTATGACGACAGGTTAACCGTAACTTTAATTAGTCGGTATAAATTTATTGTTTATTTATTTTGTTGTGTTACGGAAGCATACGAGAGAAAACACACAAGTGACATCATAGCGTCTTCTGATTATTCCGGTATATAAATAGTATGACGTCATCACTATAAGGGGAGTTCGGCTGATGAACGATTTTTGTGAGACAAAAAACAAAAACTTGCCATTGACATCCCAAGTGTATTTACTAACAACCGTTAAAAAAACTCGAGCATATCGCTAGTGTGTGTAATAATTTATGTAGCTTTCGTAAACTTTTTAAACGTTTGTTTGTGTTCGTTACAGATCCGTTGTCTAAGGGGGATCTAGGTCCTTCCTTTGCAACAGAGATCAATCAGCGTCAACAACTCCGATAAAGTCTCTGCTGGGTCAGGAAAACACCAAGTAACACGGGACGTTGGATGACGTCATCAACACTTGATTCATTAAAACAATAAAGATTTCAATACATGATTAGAACATGTCCGTGCCCGTAAAGTTTATAACTTGAAAATACTGAAACGTCGGTAATAGTATAGCACAACCCAGTTGCTCTTCTACCTTCTAACTATAACATCGTTGATAGTATAGCACAACCCAGTTGCTCTTCAACCTTCTAACTATAACATCGTTCATAGTATAGCACAAGCCAATTGCTCTTCTTCCTTCTAACTATATCATCGTTCATAGTACAACACAACCATGTCTCTCTTCTCACTTCGTATCACGCTTCGTCCTTCGGTAAACACTAGTCTCCCCCCCCCCTCCACAGTAAGTACGACTGTCTGCTTAAAACAATTCATAACACAACGTTGCGCCATGGATTCTGAAACAGAGACACGCATAGCGCGCGACAGAAACAGCCCAAACTCTAAAAAGGAGCCCATCAGAAACAGCCTTTAGCTCTTCGAAGGAGCGCGCCATAAACAGCCTGAACTCTATAAAGGAACGCATAAAAAACAGCATGATCTCTTCAAAGGAGTACACCATAAAAGGCTTGAACTCTATTTAGGATTGCACCATAAACAGCCTGAACTCTATAAAGGAGCGCATAAAAAACAGCATGATCTCTTTAAAGGAGTACACCATAAAATGCTTGAACTCTACAAAGGAGCGCACCAGAAACATTCTAAACTCTACAAAGGAGCGCACAAGAAACATCATTAACTCTACAAAGGAGCGCACCAGAAACAACCCGAACTCTACAAAGGATGCCCAAAGCACATCTCATCTCGTGATCAGTGACCCGTGACCAGTCACACCTAAAAATCCGCTGTATCCGAGAGTGACAGTGTTCGTTTTTTTAATTGTTTATATTGTTATATTTCTCAGAAAGTACAAAAAATGAAATATTAGATGCATTCGAAAGTAAAAGTTATATTGTTTAAAATAGTTATATTTAAATATACTCTCGAAATAAATATATTTTGGACTATAATTGAACTAAAGAATCGTATGCAGGTGTCTTTCTATCTCTATTAAGCACTATCTACTGACAAGAAGTCTTGGCCCTTGCAGTGTTTGTTTTTTTTCGAGTCTTTCTGAGGTTATTATCATATTGTAAATTAGACGAAACTCAAAGCGCCCTGAGCAACTGGGTTGTGCTACGTCACATGTGACAAAATGATTACATTAAATCAAATACAGCTGAACTGATTACTTAAATAATTGAATAATTAACCAGCAGCTGTGCGTATTTGAATTTACTAGGAGAATTATGATTTTTAAAAAGAGATTATAAAATCTAATGATACTTTGCCCCTTGTGTCATTCTTTAAAATAAATTAGAGAAAATAATTGCTTTGTCTAGAATTGTTTTAAACAAAGAGTGGTAGAAACAATATATTATATATTTACGCTCATTTTCACTGCCGCCTAACGCTGAGGGACATTAATCTGCTTTTTTTTAAATTTTGCGTTGTAAGCAGTTCTGATTGAATCAAATAATTATTTTTTGGTGCAGTAATTTGGTGCGCTGCTTTCTAAAATTAGTTTAAAAATCGTGTGGTGATTAGCACTGTAAAAATTAGTATATAAATGCTTTGTTTAATTTTCAGGAATATTTTGTGTTTATCATACAAGAATAAGTTACTTGGGCTTTTGACATAAAAAATAAAATAATAAAAAATAAAATAAAAAAACCATTATAAAATACTTTTTGTATATTTAAGAAAGTTTAATATTACGTATTTATCATACAAGGACAAATTAGTTGGGCTTTTGAAAAAGGTGGGCGCCGTAGGCGCCATTAAAAAAGGGTGGAGGGCGCCGCAGGCGCCACGGCGCCGCAGCACAAACTAGTACATTTATATTGTATCTCTAATTTAAGAGATCAAAATCAAGTGACTTGCACTTGTAACATAGAAAATGAAAATATGGGACTACAGAATAAATATAGGATATGAATTAATTTTAAATAGGAAGATTTATTTTCCTAGTTTTCATTATATGTAAATTAATGGAAATTAAAATCTGATTTTATTTTACATAAATTCTTAATTTTTATAAATCCATTTTTAAACATAAAATTGAATATTCTGGTTAAACAGCTTACATATAAATTGTCTTATAAAACTTTAAATTATATTTTAATTTAAGTTAAAACAAGAAAATGGTATTTTTAAAAAATTAATATTGCCTTTTTAATTTTCTTCAAAATTAAATAAACATCGGTGCTGTATCGTGCGACGCTAACAAGAAATATTATTTTAATGCATGTCTAATATGATAACATGACGTCATTAAAAAAATTGTCTTGCTTTTACAGTCTGGAAAAATATATTCTTCATTTATATGATTATTCTGAGGTGCAAGATTTTTAAAGACATTTGCTAGCTTGACCTTCTATTTCTCTCTGTTGTTAACTGTTTCAAGGTCTGTTGACCATTCAGTCAGGCTCTCCACGAATTTTTTTTTCTGTCTTCATCTGTTTCCCCTACAATATATCTTTCAACATAAAGATACGCCTCCGATTCAATATTTCTTATAAACATTGATATAATTTCATTTTTCTGTCAATTTAAATGTATATGACTGATCTTGGGGCACATGCTGTTCTAAACAACTCGGTATTTATTTTCTTTTCCTTTCATGACATAGTCATAAAGCTTCTTAACAACCCCATTTACTATATTCAGTGTTTTCCTTATTTCTTTGTCTATTGCCCAACAGTCACCCCCTAACAGAAGATCATACCAAAGATATCCTTTCAATATGCGCATTTTGATACATATTTATATGTTCATGTTTTTTTCTGGCACTGAATATTTAATTTGGAAACTGTCTTTAGATATTTCATTTCTTCTCTTTATTTCTTTGTTTCATATGTCTTCCTGTGTTATTGTAAATACTAGAGATTAAACTCAATTGACTTGTTGTTTTCGTCTTCACCCCGGATGATCTGTTGATCTGTAGATTAACATTACTTATGTTTTAATGAGAATGAGAGTTTGCTATTTCGATATTATTTACAATTCTATATTACTTTTGGATGTTGATTTGTCGAGACATGAACATGACCAAAGTGATAAAAACTTGAGTAACTATGGTAATTAACTTTTTTATTTTAGTGTCCTAAATATACACGGTGGTCGAGTGGCTGCGCGCTTGGCTGGTGAACCGATGGCCACGGGTTGAAATCCATGTGAAGGCATGGATTTTTTCCCGGGGCCAAGGTGTCCCTGAGACCACCGAGCATCGGTCGGATTCACAATCTATGTAATAGTTTTTACCTACAATTTATCTTATTATGTAACTTTCTATTAGTGTTAATTAAATAGATCGACACGTGACAAAACATTATCTTTCTGCTAGTAAATGTATTAAGATGTCGTTAACTTTCATATATTATATCTCGAGTCTCATTGTCATGTAGTAGATGGAGATGTATGTGTTAAACTGAATATATGGATACGTGTGTATTGTCTCACGATGCTTGTTAATGACATACTCGGGGATAAATTACATTGCTATGTACACATTCTAGAATTGAATTGGTTTATAGATTAATTGATATACATACTGATTAATATTGTTTGCAATAAATAAATGAAATTGTGGGTCTAAAAGGACTATTCGTTTTCTTAATTTAATATAGAATACATTTTAATAATATTTCATGCATGTATGCTTTTCAAATATATGAAAGACATTTAAGAGTAAATCTATTTTTAATTGACTCAAAATTGTTATTCAAAATAAAATTAAATGAATACAAAATATTAATGAAACATTAGGTGGGACAGTAGCATGTAAATGGGATCATAAATATTTATTTGTATATTATTAGTTTATATAGATGTAAGAAATACCATGTCAGTAATATACATAATTGTTATTATTACAATATTAGTTTATATATATGTTGAAATTAACGTGTTCATTGTATCAGTACTAAAGTGTTTTTATACTCTATATCAGGGGTCTCCAAACTTTTCTGCCGAAGGCCGCATTAACTGTCAATCAGCAGTTTGGGGGCTGACTTATAACTCCCAACTACTATGTTTTGATGTTTTGTGGTGAAATACTTGTAAAAATATTATCTTTTTTGAAGATTAAAAGGTCTCCAGGGGCCGGATGAGAGGGCCTCGCGGACCGCATCTGACCTGAGGGCCGTAGTTTGGAGACCCCTGCTCTATATAAAGGAAACAGTACTTAAAAAGGGATTCAACACTCATTCGAGAATAAAAAGAGTTTTATTCCTACACTGTAAAAAATGCAATGTATTCTAACACGGTTATACCGTTATTTTACACTAAACTGCTGTAAATGAATTTTTTTTTACTGTTTTTTTTTAAAAACAGTAACGTAATGTAATTTAAGTTCATTTACAATAAAATCCGGTATTAATTTATACTGTAAAAAATATAATGTTTTTTTAACACATTTATACTGTTATTTAACGCTAAATGGTTGTAAATGACTACTTTTCACTGTTTTCCCTTTTTTAACAGTAATGGAGTGTAATCAATGTTCGTCTATAAATATTTTCAATACAGTATATAAATAAATAAATGCAAAGCGTTTTATGGGTTACTAAACATTATATTATCCGATAGACATAAACATTTTGGAGGTTGTTGAGTTTACTACCGCGAAGGACAATGACAAATATTTTGACCTGGTGCCCAAAGTGGCGTTTTTTTCTTTTATATGAGCTATTTAAAAAAATATTTTACGGACAGACAAACAGACAAAAAGGACCGAAAGTAAGTTATTAAAAAACGTGGTAAAGAGTGATCATTCGATAGTCGTAAACTCAAGTCCTAATATTAGTATTAGCAGTCTAGTCTTAACTTACATTTAATTCTTTTTTTTTCTTTGGTCCTTACGAAATAATATGCCTTTGTATTTAATAGTAATATACTATTACTAATATCATGATTTTAAATATAATTACAGCTTTCGTATTAAATACTATAAATAATTTTTAATAAATAATTGATTTCCTTCAAAATATGATTAGCCTTATAAGGGTTTTAATTTTAAATTATACTTGCACTAATTAGCCCGGTGAACCTTAATGTGTTTTCTTTTCTTATGTAAGCTAAAAAATGTTATTTTATTCACCCGATCGCAATGAAATTTTGGAAAGCTGTTGAGTAAGCCTACACTCTCGCAAAAGTAAAGGTGTATAGTATTTTATTTTAAAATATAAAAATTACTTCAAGTTTTCTTTGAATATCTTTTTCTTCTGCCATTACTGCAATGCGTGACAGGTAATCTAGCTCAATTTAAAAATCAGTATTAATTATTTCACATGGGAACAGAAACATTTTTTCCCACAAATTATCGAGTTCTGACATAATAATATTATAGATAAACATTAGGCATGATTCAGACTAAAATCTATACTGTAGGGGTTTTAAATTTAAAATGTTGCAACGTTTTGGCCCGGGAACCCATAATGATTAATTAATGAAGTTTTGTTTTTCTTATTTAAGCTATTCATATTTTAGGGCTTCGGAAATTAACGATTAATTTCTAGATTAATCGTTTAAAAAAATTAACGATTAAATTATTTTTTAACGATTAGTCGACCCATCACTTAAAAATTATTGAAAGTCAAAAAAAAATAAAAAAAATGAAATAAAATTAAATTAAAAATTTTAATTTAAAAAAATAAATAAAAAAATAGCGCCTGATAAATTACATGAACATTTTGGTTTTAAACTATTGACTGACGGGAATGTTCAAAATGTTGAAAACTTTTGCCTACCATGGTTCTAACACTTCGCCTACTTATCAAACCAAATGAAAAGCCTATTAAGCTAATGGCAGTAATGGAGTCTGACTCAGAGACAGAAAATGACCACAGCTCTTCTGATGAATTACTTCGTTACAAAATGGAGATGAAACTTCCCGAATCCATTAACCCTCTACAATGGTGGAAAGTTAATGAACACCGATATCCGACAATGCAATTCCTTGCCAAGACCGGTTAGTGCATACCAGTTACTCCAGTTCCAAGTGAAGGATTGTCCAGATCGGCTGGTTATATTGTCAATTAGACCCGCTCATCACTTGAACCAAATAATGCCAACATACTTGTCTTTTTGCGAAGTTGGTGAAAAGATGACATATAAAGTAATAAAGGAGACATTCCAGTGTTATTTAGATTTTCAACAAGAACGTTTAATAGGCGTTACTTATGACATCATACATTTTAATTTTTTGGCTTTAATCGAAATTAACGATTAATTAATTGTTAATTTTTCAAAATATAACGATTAAATTTTAATTAATCGTTAACAGCCCTAAAATATTTTTATTATTATTGTATTCTATCGCAATACATTTTTTGAATTGAAAGTAATTGAGAACACTCCAGGTAAGATTTCAAGTTTAAAAAAATAATAATAAGATAATAATAATAATAATAATAATAAAATTTAATTTTTAAAAATATTTTTAAAAAATATTTAATTATCATTTTGTATTTTTAAATTTAAAAGCTTTAATATATATATTATATATTTCTTTATATTGGAACAGTAAAACTAACAAGACAATTTTTGACTCATTATCCATTCCGTACATTAAATTTGTTTTATTTAAACAAAAAATTGCAACATGTTTATAATTTAAATGTTTATAAGTAAATATTAAATATTTACTAGAAAATAAATAAGTTTTCTTTAATATTATACTAAATTTGTTTATTCAAAATATTTGAAATATTGTTCCGATCTATACATGTGGTGTTTTTTAAAAAATCAGTTTGTCTTAAAAGAAACTTCCGCCCTACTGGAATCGACATATTGACAATGGAATTACTTTAACTTTAGTTGATATTTCGTCAGTATATTAAGTATAAATTTCGTCTTTGCGTTTGATTGTATAATTGAATTATTAAGAAACAGGTAATTATTTCATTTGAAATGGTTATATATCTATTTTTATAGCTTCAGCCGTTTAAATTTAATTAAATTCGCCCCAATTCACAATTGATAGTATTATTGACGGCATGACGATAAGCCGCCATTGTGTTAAAAAAAAGTATAAGTTGAGTCGAACTATATCAGGCTTATTATTCACTGCTTCTATTGATCTATTGTTTATTGCTCATAAGATTGTATGGCCGTATTTAAATATGCCATAACCTAATACTAATTTTAATCTTACAGTTGTAAGGATTGAAAACATTTTTAATGGTCCACGGCACATGCCATGGCCATTTTATTATTTTTATGATTCATTCTCAGCAGTCACTGAGTAGTAAGTGTCAACTAAATGTGTCAATAGTTTTAATTGCATTTTATATTTTACCAATAAAAATAGTAATAGTCATTAACTAGCATATTTTGCATTAAATTTTGAATAGCAGATTCAGATATTAAATAAGCCAGTGATGTAGTGGGTGTAAATATTTGGCAAGGCCTAAAGTTAAAGCCTAAAACTATACTATAGGGAAAGTGTAACAAGTACGAGTAATAGTAAATTAGCATGGATTACATAGCACACTAGGAAATGTAAGATTTTAAATATTTCCAAAGCACATGGCCCATGGCCATGCTTTAGTGAATAGTTAATGTCCATTACATTTAAGTTGTCATTAGTATTATTAATGAAAATAATAGAAATTCATGACGGTCTACAGGCAGAGTAGAAGAGTTCAAGAAATTTAAATATTAAATTTGCGTGGTGTGCAATATACCTTAAACGTATAGGACTTAAAATATGTCCAAGGTCCAAAGCACATGGCTTGACACGGTCATGCTTTAAACACTTTAGTCAATAGTTTGTATCTGTTACAATTAGATTATCAATAGCTTCAATAGTATTATAGTGATCATAATATAATAATGGTCAATGTTCATTAATGCATAGCAAATGTCAATAGGCATTAATTTTGAAATAGAAAATATAGAATAAGCTGGTGATGGAGTGGGCCTAAATATTTGGCAAGACCTATAGGTAGAGGGGTCTAGTCCGAGGCATGTTTAATTTGCACGATGTGCAATGCACCATAGGCCTATAAGATTTTAAATATTTACAAAGCACATGGCGGTACTTTAGAGAATAATTTCTGCCATTATAGTTTCAAAAATATTCCCAATAGACTTTTAAAAATAGTTAAGTATTGGCTTTTGAGTTGACAGAGAGGGTGAGAAGTGGCCTAACATATTTTAGCTTTAATAGAACGCACTGTGTTCATAAGTCCCATAATTATCTCAGTATTCATTTACAGTTGATAAATAGAAGACCACTAGATAGAATTAATATTGTAGTAAGGTATTGGTAGACTAAGATATACAAATATTCAATTTTTTTTAAATGTCCATAGCAATTCTTTTTACAAACAATTTGTAAATGGTGTGTTTGAAGATTTAGTGGATGGCAAATTGTATACATCAAATCCCTTTTTTAATAATGAAAATGTTTTTTTGGCTAATTATTTACCAAGATTCTTGTGAAGTTGTAAATCCGATGAGGATCAGGTAAAAAGAAGCATAAGATGCTTTGGAATATTCATGAGATCTTTAATAAATCTATAAGTCCTAATCACAGTCCAAGCATCCATTTTAATATAGTTATGCCTTAAAACTTGCCACAAGTTTATTACATTAATTTGCTGCTTTAAGTTTACGAAGTGATTATTCGCACGGTTTTGGCCGTGCGGATAATGCTGATATTATCTGCACGGGTCGTCTGCGTCTTACTTATAGTGGCTGGTCACGATGAAAAAAAATCGCGCCCGGTGTAGACAAAATAATGGCCGATATCACTCAATTTAGGCTAAAATGTGTAATTTATATGCTAACACATATTACAATTTCATGATTGGTGAAATTTTAAAGTACCATTGCCATAAAAATTTATTAGTGTGCATTTAATGATAGTTACTTATAAGTTTTAAATAACAAATATTTTCATCAGCTTCTCCAGTTGAGTGGTTAATCTAGCTTAGTTCAATTTATCATAATGGTACTGGTCAGCGGGATCGAATCCTAGGACAGTCTTACTTTTTTTCTTTTTTTTTGAAAAAGGGGGGGGGGTTACAACCACAGTGAGGATGTTTGCAAACGCACAAGCAGGCGCTTTCCCAGAAACATTTGATTTTTCCCCCATCCATGCCTGTCTTATCTATTCTGTTACTAACGGTCATTGTTACAGACTCTCACTTTAAAATTTCTATGCTATACTGGCTATACCATTGTATCGTCTTTCGTTTTTTCATGCTTTAAATTAACTTAATGGATTTATGTTGACCACAGGTACAATGCTAGTTTTGGGGAGAATAATAATTATTCTTTTTCATTACAGAGTCTCGTCCAATTAAATATTATGTATGAAAGTTAATAAAAAGTTACTTCATAATTATACAGAATAAAAATACAAAGTTGATTGCACTGGAACAGTTAATAAAAGTATAGTTTTATATCAGCTAAATCCGCAGTATTACTAATTAATTAATGATTAATCATTAACAAACGATATGCAGGTCCGCTCAGATTATTGCTAAAATGGATACAAATATAAGATTCCAGACACTTGTAAGACGGTTAAAATGACAATTGAATTTGTTCGACATTATTCTCACGGTCAAAATTTTAAAATTTAAAGTGAGAGTCAGTAACAGTGACTGTTAGTATTATTTGTTAATTTTTATTATCATTTTTATATGCATTACCCAAGTCCAAGGCCTTTAGATAACGTTTGGCATCATTCTCACAATCAAAACCGTGCGGCAGTGCGAATAACGCTAGGCATTATCCGCACGGTTTACCGTGCGGATAATGTTGGGCATTATTTGCACTGCCAAAACCGTGCGAATAACGCTTAAGTTTAATAACGCTTAATAATACCTTAAGTTTATGTAAGTTAGGACTCTTCCTGACATCTATGACATATTTTCAAAAAAACTTGGTTTCAGGTAAATATCACATGAAACAGGGAGTCTAGGTTAAACTAACTGAACAATACAAGTCTTGGCAAAATTATATGCTTTAACATTACCACTACCGATATGTAAGTATTAATACATTTTAAATTAAACAGTAATGAAAGTATGAGTCTAGAAAAAGTTACGAGAATTTATCATTTGTCAACTTTAAAGTCAGTGTATGGCATATAAATATTTATATGCAGAATATTTTTCATGTCTTTTAATATTATTATACAGAATTAAGTAGATGTAGTCTAATTATATTAAAAACTGTTTACATTTTCTTAATTTTTAATAGGTATGTAGTTATGTTACACATGTATAAATTCTGTAACAAAAGGAAAATTGTTATTTGTAATCATTTAGTTAATTATTTTTACTTGAAATTTCAGGTTCTGTCTTTTACAATAACAAAAGGGGAGGTCTTTGATTACAGAATGACCATTGCATACAATAAAAAGATGGATAACCACTTAAGGTCTGTCATGAAAGGTGTTAAATTTGAATGTTTTCAAATTGAATGTTTTGCTGATTTTAAGTTATATTATAAATAAGTATCAGTCTTAACAAAATTTATCAGTTTATAAATCATGGTAATATTTTTTGGTTCTAATGCCAGTTGAGATATTTAAACCATGTGTACATTTAAACGTTAGTTAGAGATTTAACATTTATTTTTTATTATTTAGGTGTTGGTTAAGATTATTGTCACCCTAATTTTGTCAAAACTAGATAATATATAATTTGTATTTTGGCTAAGACTAAAAATCAATCAGAGCATTTAGATCTCTTACTAGCTGTGCAGTTATCAGATTTGTTTTAATCATAAAGTTCTTTTTTTTCACTTTCCATTTCAGATAATAGAGAGAAATAAGGTGGTCTTTGATTACAGATTAGTCAAGGCGTATAATGTCACGGTGGATATAATACCAAGATAAAGTGTTCAATATTCAAACTTCATATTGAAATGGTAAGTTGATTTTATTTTGAAAGCTTATTTTTGTGATTAATAATTATGTCATTATTACACTTATTTAACATGTGAGATTGTATTCTGATTTTACTCAAGAGTGCTACAATATTTTTGTTTTAAATCATAAGTAAAGTAAGTGGAAATAGCATCTTGTTTGTTAATTTAGATTTTGCTTACATATCGCCACCTTAAAATAACTAAAGGTTCTAATTCTATATGGCCCTACATAATATCAAATTTTCAAACGCCAATATCTTGGTTTGACCAAAAGTTTACATAGAACCTTGTTATTCTAAGGTTAATATGTTTCATAGTTAAATTTTATTTTTATGTATTATTCTTTGTCCTACATATCAGTAAAATTG
Source organism: Ampullaceana balthica (assembly GCA_944989445.1). Lineage (NCBI taxonomy): Eukaryota > Metazoa > Mollusca > Gastropoda > Lymnaeidae > Ampullaceana > Ampullaceana balthica. Next base: position 228,038 of record CALYLW010001038.1, on the reverse strand, counting down.
GGGTTTGAGTAATTTCTATATATTAAAATATAAAATATTCTATTATCCCATCTCAATGACTCTACTTAATTTTATAGGGTTACAAGTTTTATTGAAAGTTAAGTGAATATCTTCAAGTCAAAAAGTTCTTTGGGAGTGTATTACAGATACCCTTTGACTTTTGTTGTACCATGATTTGATTTGTACTTTTTCTTTTTTTTTAAAGCCTGCCAGCACTGTGGAGGAAATTGAAGAAAAATCTTTGCCCCCTACACCTTATCTAATTCTAAGGGGTATGTGAAATATTTAGTGAATTTAACTCATTAGCTCCTGAAGGGCTACTTCCGAATCTATTTCATATTCCGGACAAAAGGGAAGCAACTTCATTAAGCTTTTGATTCCATTAGAGAAATGCTTTTATTTTCTAAAGATATTCATTTATCTTAAAAAATAAAATGTTTAATGCATCAAGAAATGAATTAAGTTTCATAATAATATAACATGCACTGCGAAATAATGAGGATTGCAGTCTGATAACGCGATTTTCGGCACCTCGGCTGAATACATACGCCATATAGACGCGTCAAACTAATTCACACATGGATCGAAAGTGAAAGAAGATAAAAACATCCGGTGATGTTTATTGAAATCTCGTAGTAGAATCACGCATTAGCCGGAAGTCTCGAGGAAAGCGAGATTTCGTGCTATTTTTAAACTAAAAATACGATAGTGCGTCGCTAGACGAAAAGACGCATTAGGCGCATCCGTACGGACCCCTATAAGGACGCATTTAGTCACATCAGGAGCTAATGAGTTAAACACTTTTTTTTTGGTTTCCTTTACGTTTTCACATTAATTTTTTAAAATAAAACTTGAAAAGTTGCTTTCATTTGAATACCCTTGTCTTAGGGTAAGACTTACATGGTTTTAATGTTTTGCACTAGTAAATTGTTATTTTGTTTCTAGGTAACAGTCTCATGGGAGTTGAGGACTGGATGCTTTCCATTGATGGCAAAGTAGTCATCCATGCTGATGAGAATGATTTTCTAAAGGATGTTGGTTGCCTCTGCGGTGCCTATTACACATTCAACATTAAATATGATACAGAAGCAATCTCAACTTTGGAGTTTTTGCAAAGGTTAGAAATTTATGTTTTCATATGTGATTAAATGTATTTGTAAATTTCATTTCAGAAGTATTTACTCTAATTTTCCTTTTTTCCACAATTAATTTTCCCTATATGAACAAGTTTTTAACTATCTGGTATGCGTCCCTCTCCGCCTTATGGTTGCAGATGTTAAGATTAACTAGTAAAGGCTCTTTCCAGATTATATAGATAATTTTAACGTTTAATGCCCAAAAGCGAGGTAATGCGCGCCTTGTCTCTAATCCCAAAGCGCGGTAATGCGCGCCTCGATGGCACTCTTTAGTAATGAGATCATAAGAAAAAGAAATTCTTCATTTAGTGAGAGAAGCTTTAGTCGACTTCCGTAAATGGCGACGGTTGCCTTTGCTAGTGTTATCGCTCCATTCGCAAAGTTGTGCGTGTTAATTAAAAAAAAATTATTATTATTATTTTTTTGAAGATGTGATTTTGCTATGCTTTTTTGTAAATATAATAGTACTAAACTACAGATAAAATTAGTATTAAACTCAAGTCGGTCTTTTGGATACATAAAATAACCATTCTTATCCTAAAAGATGAAGTCAGTATGATAATAATAATATAAATACATTTTCCGTAATTTTTTTAAAATTGCATAACCAGTTGATCGCAATTAAAGGGAAATCCTTACGGGACTGAGGCGGAAGTTTACCGAAAACCTTATGGGGCTTTAAACGTTAATAAACTAAATTTTGTGTTGTCTTTTTTCTACTTTGTCTTCTGAATCGTTTTCTTCTAGTCATGTTATTATTGTTATACTTCTTTATTGAAATCTTAGCCAAGGAGGTTTAGTATTCATTAACCCATCTATGTGTGCTCTTTTATTCAGCCAACAAGAAACTTATAGCAAAACTGTTTTTTGAGAAGCAGCTTTCTCTTGGAAGCTGAAATAACTAAGTTTTTTCACCAATTATTTAAAAATATTTTTTAAAGTTTTGTTATTACTTTTAATTTATCAAATTTTTCTTGCCCATTTTAAGAAAACCTTCAATTTTTTTTTAATTTAAAAAAAAATTTAAAAAAAATTAAAAAAAAATAAAAAAATTTTAAAAAAACATTTAAAAATAAAAATTAAAAAATTTTTTTTTCAAAAAAAAATAAATAATTTTTTTTAAAAAAATGTATATATATAAAATTTTAAATTATGAAATGCTTTTAATTCTTTTCTTTTTTATTTTTTTTTATGACAATGACTGGTTTTGTATTCAACCTTGGATGCTTTGAAATGCTCTGGTTGAACATGTAATTTTACTGCTATCAATGTATTGTGTGTTTTTACATTTTAAGCTTTCCTTTAAATGTATTTTCAGTTACAGAATTTAATAAACCTGTTATTCCTTTCTTTTTCAATTAGGTGGATGCAAGATAAAAGAAAATGGCAGCAGCACACCCAGTAAAGGAAAAGCAACAGAAGAAGGCGTTGGCAGAAAAGTTGCAAGCGTAATAAGAGATCTCTCAGACTTTGAATGTACACAAAGAGGAATGTTGATACTGTTATGACCTGAATGGACTTAATAAAAAAATGTATTAATTTTTAAAATACTTATCTCATTTTTTTGCGTCCAGTTTGTATTGCTTATTAGTAGCTAATGTTAAAACAAGGGCTGTATTAATGAGGGTGGGGGGGGGAACTGCCCTAAAATGGAGGGGGGGTGGTTATCGTTTTTTTTTAAAATAACGTTAACTTAACGTTAACGGTATCCTAAGAGTTTACGACATTCCGTCGTAAAATAACGGTAAGCCAAAAACGATAAGTTATCGCTGCGGTAAGTTACCGTTAAAAAGCGCTTAGTTAATGGCAGCTAGTACACGATAACTTACTGTCGTTTTACGGTAAGATTTTTTACAGTGTAAGGCAGACACGTTCATTTGAGAAAAAACGTATTCCATATGTATATACCCTTTAAGGATCTCAAAAGTGTTAAATAAACATGATTACTATACAACACCATGTCATGTATTGACCTGATTAGAAATTTAACATTGCATTCTTGGACAATGATCAGTAAATAAAAAAGCATTAATAATTTAATATAACAATCGGCATGCTACCAGCTACATGCATAGGAGTATTCAGGGAACTTTTAATATCTAGAGCGAAATACACCACACAAAATATTGCAACTCATTAACAAAAACAATTGAAAAACAAAATAAAAGGAAATAAAACAATCTACTTTACCGGGACATATAAGAGACAGCGGCTTTATTTCAACATGGTAAATATTCTGTTCATTGTATCATAGCTTTATTTTAACATGGTAAATGTTCTGTTCATTGTATCATATACTAATTTGCACAATATACCAACATGTGTAACAGTACTCTCATTAAAAATGTTGATGATTTCCTTGTAATTGGTTTTAAATGATTCTTATCTTATCAGTTTACAGACGCTCCTTATATACAGAAGATTATTGCGTCCTACGCTTATCTATATAATGATTTAAGGAACGTTTATGTAGCAATAAATGTGTTCTATTATTATAAGTACTACATGGTAAAAATGAAATCTAACGAAGTTTCACTTCTTGTCAGAAGTCTAATAGTAAACAGTTATTAACATTCCTTTACTGTATTTTCCACAAGTATTGGGAGGAGGGAAGTCGACTGCCATAAAAAAAGTGTTTTGTTTCATTTTTTAAAAAGAAAATGGCGGTTGCAGCGGAAACCTCAAACTTCTCTCAGCAATCTCCACTGCAGTCCCTTTTTCGGACATAGCTTTTATTTTTAAAAATATTTTTTTACATTTACATTTTATTTTGTCTAAAGGCCTTACAATTTTATTTTTTTTAATTTAAATTTTTTTTTGGGTGGGGGGGGGGAAGGGGGGGGGCTCAAATTTCAAATGATACAAATAAAAAATGTTTAAGACAATAAACTAGTACATTTTCAAATGGTTAGTAACTTAGACAAGCATGGTGATGTGAGCGGCATTCCCCATGGAATGAAATGTGTGTTTGAAAAGGACGATAAGTGACATGGTGTGAAACAAAGTGTGCAAACAAAACTATAAAAAAAATAAAAAAAACAAAGAAAAACCTTGGGTGATGGCTGTTCCTCCACTAGACATTGACACATTTCGGTTGTTATATCTGCAAATAGTGGCCTTCTTATAAAAAAACTATTCAATTATTTTAATCACTAATCTTTTGCTACACGCATTTTTTGTCAAAAGCCGCAATACCTTATCCTTGTTTGATAAACACTAAATATTAAACTTCCTGAAATGTGGGCAAAGTATTTATAATTATAAATCCTTAAATCCAATTTTTACATCGCTCTCTTTTCCAAAATTAAAATATAAGCTAAAACTATGACGTCATATAATATGTTTTTAGAATCTTTTAGAATTTTGCACCCCTCCTGATGCGCGCCTTGTGTATATACTTAAATATAAGCTCAAAAAATTGATGTCATAGCGCTACGGATCCTTCCTTCCTTCCAATGACTTGGGCTATTACATTGTTTATAATCTGAATATTTGAGGGCTAGGATCAGGGAATGCTTGCATTTTTCAACAATGTATCCCTATTTAAAGGGATAGAAATCATGTGGCATCAGTGCTGCCAGTGACAATTTTGGGAAAAACCTAGCCAACGCGTTGAAAAAAAACCTAGATCAGAAGGAAAAACCTAGACACGCTTAAAATAAACAAATATGACGTCATAAAGCTCCCTCACCCCCACCCCAAAGAAAAAGCCATATTTCCCATTTGAAAATTAATTTGTTTCAAGTAATTTTATTGTCATTAAGTGTGTATTTAGTGTGAGCTACAGTCTAATATCGTAACTCACGAGAAGCCATTTACAACGTCATTAAATAAATTGTAGGCAATCAAATATTTAAGTGGAACTTTCATTTAAAGTTGCACGTTTTTGATGTGACGTCACAGTTCTCAAAACACCCCCCTTCCCCTTGTCACACATATCACTCAAGTATGACCCCCTCCCTCCGCCCCCCTCAGATGCATGTCGTCATTTATAGACGGCCCCTAAGGTACTAATGTGTTCTACATAAGTATTTGTAAAATATACTTAAATCTGCATTTATTCATCACTTATGTCATCTTCCTTATAAATGACAATCTTATCAGCATTCTAGGAATCATCCTTATTTTATCTATTACAGACGCTCCTCTCATACAGAAGATTATTGAGTCCTACCCATATCCATTGTTTATGTCTCTTCTTTTAATTTAATTTGAATTTAAATGTTGATAGAGTTTTGGTTCTCCTCGTTTGATCAGGCAACATAAACCACGTCCAAATTCCGGACGGAAAGAACGACAATTTGTATGTGTTTGTTCTTGCATACGGAAAAAGTGGTCACAGGACAAGAGGAAGAAAGGAGGTCACGTGTTTGGAGAGAAAGAAGATTTCAGACTGATGTATTTCTACTTGAGGACGTTATGATGTAAATTGCTGTACATAAAGTTTGAATTAAAAGTTATCATATTGAACCAGTGCCTCCAGGAATTATTGCCCAAAAGTTAATGTAGACATTGTTAAGCCCACTAATAAACAGACGTTACAGTCACACTTTCGAACAAATTTTGTTTTTTTATTAACAGAATAATTAAAATTTAATAGAAAACACCGTGAACTCACACATGGCCGGACCCCCCTCCCCCCCTGTCACAAACTGTCACACTTTCTTACACCCACTTCCCCCCTCTGGAGCGTGACGTACTTTATGGACGGCACCTTAGTCGCCATTTTTGTACGTCAAATATATATATACATTATTTTTAAATATTAATAATTAATTATTTTTTTAAAAGTTGAAAAATAATATTTCACATATTTTCTTAAATTTTAACCGAATTTTAATCGATTAAAATTATTTTAATCGATTATTAATCGATAAAATTGTTAACGATTAATCGAGCAATTTATCTTTTATTTCCACAGTGCTATTTTTTATACTTTATGTAACATATCTTTTATATATAAAAATCTAAATCCCTTATTGCTAAAAATGCACGTACAAATGTTAAAAAATAAACTTTTCTTCTGACAGAGTGACGGCGACTGAGATCGATGAGAGAAGTTTATTGTTGCCACTGCTTCCAACATTTTTGTCTTTTTTTCCCCCCATATTTGATTTCTACAAATATAAACACAATAAATAAACATGTCATGTGATCAAGGAAAAACAATTCATGAAAACAATAATATATTTTCATTTTAAAGTGACCCATTTGTTTAAGACACATATTATTGAAATAATAATGGTTGGTTGTATCAGCCAAATTATGACTTCTATAAATGTTGATTACAGATTTCTATACGTCGTACAAAGTACTGATGCAATTAGAAATGTCATCTTTGTGTTAGTTAATATTGTACATGTGCCACCCTGCAGCAAGCTTGAAGAAATATGTCTCGAGTTTACATGTAAACTTATTGGGTTTTTTCTGTTGTATATTTGCAAATGTCTGCATTCATCTATCGTCTTACACTGTTTGTAATAAAAAATACTCGGGTATAGGTTATATATAATACACATTTTATGCACGTGTTGTTTTAAAAAGTTTTGAAATATAAAACATAAATTTAAAAAATGTTCCCATATTTACAATCTGTACTGACCGTCAACTGGTCAAACTATTGGTACGTCCACCTTACTTTATCTTTGACGAGCAAGAACTAATGAATAAAACATTTGGTAGACCTTCAACTGGTGAAACTATTGGTACGCCCACCTTACTTTATCTTTGACGAGCAAGAACTAATGAATGAAACATTTGAGCGACCTTCAACTGGTCAAACTATTGGTACGTCCACCTTACTTTATCTTTGACAGCAAGAACTAATGAATGAAAAATTTGGGAGACCTTCAACTAGTCAAACTTTTGGTACGTCCACCTTACTTTATTTTTGACCAGCAAGAAATAATGAATGAAACATTTGGGAGACCTTCAACTGGTCAAACTTTTGGTACGTCCACCTTACCTGATCATTAATGTTCTACTTTTATAACTCACCTACAAGCGTCGGTAGAAAGCCCTTCCCGTCCTTATCCAAACAACCCCTCCAACTTATGCCGATCAGATGTAACCGTAAAGTAAAAATGTCACGTGGTCTCATAGCCCTTAATAATGTTGCCTACATTATCTCTCCCCTCTCCCTTTATTTATCTTTCCCATAGCTCTCGCCAGATCTCGTTATTTGGTGGTCACCTAGTCTAGTCCTCGTAACAAGTCATAGTGTGACATGAACCAGCTAACATCCAGTCCCCGATCTGGGATTGAAATGTCCAGTTAAAGGGCTAGAAGTATGATAGCCTTTTATTGACAGTTTATCCCTAATTGTAGGGTATCGAAGTTAAGTGGCATGCCACTAGGATACAAAATAATATCATTTTTTCCTTCCAGTTCATAAGAGCTTCAACGACTTACATAGCAATTAGACTTACATATTTATTAAAGTCGTTATAACATTTTTTATAGTCACAAGGATTTAAATGAATACGATTTTATTAAAGTCATTATTTTTTTCGAATTTTATGCATATACTAATAAAGTTAATGTAACACATATACTAATAAAGTTAATGTAACACATATACTAATAAAGTTAATGTAACACATATACTAATAAAGTTAATGTAACACATATACTAATAAAGTTAATGTAACACATATACTAATAAAGTTAATGTAACACATATACTAATAAAGTTAATGTAACACATATACTAAAAAAGTTAATGTAACACATATACTAATAAAGTTAATGTAACATACAATGAAACAAATAGAAAACACACGTTATTAATAATATATATCATTGAATTTAAATTACATTTTATTGGGTTAAAAGAATTGAAGACATTCTCATTGCTCTTACTAAATCATTTTTTCAAAACAATTCCATATTAATAACATCAGTGTCGGTCCTTTGTGGTGCGGCACTGGTGTGAAACCTACACACAGGATCTATTACTTATTTATGAAATTCCGTTCACCTAACTGAAAGGGTGCTCAATCTTTAGTGCTCCAACACACACAAACATATACACAGACGGACACACACACATACTGCATGTTGTCAAAAGTGTGGTCATTCCACCACAAGAATGTGTGGAACTTCGAGATTTATCAATAGATGGATTTCGATTATTAACACGATTATACCCAGCCTCCCCCCCCCCAATTTTATTTCTACACAAAAATACAAATAAAAACATAATTTAATATATTCTCATAAGTGTTGTGAGTAGCTATATTGGCTCGAGTAAAACTTCATATAAAATAAATCATTAGTATTGTGAGTTGCTATATTGGCTCGAGTAAAACTTCATATCAAATAAATCATTAGTGTTTCTTACTGGTGCAGCGCTGATGGGAGATACAATTATAATGCACTTCTGATTTAAAAAATACAAAAACATTTAATGAAATTTTTTAAAAACACTTTATAATGCCTGATGGATTTAAATTTATGGACAGTTATTTAGAAAGGGTTTCGAAGCAAAAAGAATAATAGAAAAAAAATTTAAAATTTTTTTTTCATAAATTTCTACCAAAAATCAATAATAATAAATCATTTTAAAATTCTTTTTTTTTAATGCTTTTCCCGATAAATGTTTTAAAGAATAAAATACATAAAAACATATCAAAGTAATTAACAAGTATAATATTTGAGGAGCAAGTAGCGTGTACCTAATGAGGGCACATTAACACAAACATGAACCTGGCTGAAGGCTAATTTAATGGTTCACATGGGCTGTGGGGTTAAATAACAAGAATTGGTGGAAGGATGCGAGAAATGTTTACTGGTGAATTGATAACATAACACTGCATCGTATAACGTCAGTTTGTCACCAAGACCTAAGCATGACAGATCTAATGAGTATAGTAACTTACATCGTCATATTAAAGGAGACAAAATGTTTAAATCTCCACTCATTTCAGTCTTTCTTGTAGGAAATAGACTTGAGTTTGACGTCACATCGCTTCCAATGTGTCAATTGATTTACAGCAGAAGATAAGACTTTCCCTTGTTCATTGTTTATTTGGAATTGTAAAGTTGTTATTTCTTATATAACGTCTAATCAAAGTGATTTAAACGATCAGATACATAAACGTGAAAAATGCACTTGTAAATTTTGCAGAAAAGTCAATAGAACTGCTGTGTATAAAACTCGTGTCCTATAAATAATTTTTGGCACGTATAATATTCAAAAAGTCATTTAATCTTTCATCTCAAATATAAAATATGTTTCATTTAAAGTTGTTTATTCTCACTGATATCTTCACATAGAGCTGTTCCGCTTGGCACTAGATGTCGTACCTCTTTATTTGGATACTGGTGTCATCTCCATAATATTGATAATATGTATTAGCTGTTGATTTTTTTTAAAAAAAGGTTCATAAGAAATATAGTGTTTGTTATTTAAACTACACAGGAACATATAATCCTCTTACTAGCGTCATTTCGCTAGTTTAGTAACTTGTATTAAATTTATCTTGCTGAATATTTGATATTTGCATAATGATTTCCCACGTATTCAAATCAATGATATTTAAATCAATCCTAACGATCTAGCTACGATTTACAAAAAACCAAAAATGTTTTTCTCACTTCTGCAGTTAAATCCCATTTTATTATTTCCTCATGTCATCAGGTTAGTTTTAATCGATTTGACATGTTGATTTCTTTTTTTTAAGGGGGTGGGGGATAAAATTAAATCTAATTTTTCATCAATTTTTGAACGCCGTCTGAGCTGAAAATGTGCGCTGTTATCAAATCAATATACAAAATGATCTTATATATCTAGATGGTCTCATATATCTAGATGGTCTTATATATCTAGATGGTCTTATATATCTAGATGGTCTTATATATCTAGATGGTCTTATATATCTAGATGGTCTTATATATCTAGATGGACTTATATATCTAGATGGTCTTATATATCTAGATGGTCTTATATATCTAGATGGTCTTATATATCTAGATGGTCTTATATATCTAGATGGTCTTATATATCTAGATGGTCTTATATATATAGATGGTCTTATATATCTAGATGGTCTTATATATCTAGATGGTCTTATATATCTAGATGGACTTATATATCTAGATGATCTTATATATCTAGATGGTCTTATATATCTAGATGGTCTTATATATCCAGATGGTCTTATATATCCAGATGGTCTTATATATCTAGATGGTCTTATATATCTAGATGGTCTTATATATCTAGATGGTTGTTATATATCTAGATGGTCTTATATATCTAGATGGTTGTTATATATCTAGATGGTCTTATATATCTAGATGGTCTTATATATCTAGATGGTTGTTATATATCTAGATGGTCTTATATATCTAGATGTTGGTTATATATCTAGATGGTCTTATATATCTAGATGGTCTTATATATCTAGATGGTTGTTATATATCTAGATGGTCTTATATATCTAGATGGTTGTTATATATCTAGATGGTCTTATATATCTAGATGGACTTATATATCTAGATGGTCTTATATATCTAGATGGTCTTATATATCTAGATGGTTGTTATATATCTAGATGGTCTTATATATCTAGATGGTCTTATATATCCAGATGGTCTTATATATCTAGATGGTCTTATATATCTAGATGGTCTTATATATCTAGATGGTTGTTATATATCTAGATGGTCTTATATATCTAGATGGTCTTATATATCTAGATGGTCTTATATATCTAGATGGTCTTATATATCTAGATGGTCTTATATATCTAGATGGTCTTATATATCTAGATTGTCTTCAGTGAGAGCCATCAGCCATTGAAAGGCAACTATCTGAATTAAACTATTGCTTTTGTTCACAACTGTAAACTTGTATAAAACTTGTTCACAGCTGTAAACTTGTATAAAACTTCCACCACTCCATATAAAACAGGGGTTAAAGAAAGCTTTTTTCAAGAGTACGGACCATACTGGCTCTGGATTTCTATATTTGTCAGAAAAATGTCCACACATAAGTGAAGCAAAGTTGGCTGCAGACATCTTGGTTGGACCTCAGATCCGAGAAGTAAATGAAAGATGAGGAGTTTACATCTAAATTGGCCACAGTTGAACTAGAAGCCTGGAATGTTTTTAAAGTTGTCAAAAAATTCTAAGATAACTTCAAGACAGACTGTTACAAAAGTCTTGTTAAGAACATGGTCGCCAAATTTCGGACTTTGGGTTGCCGCATGAGTGTCAAGTTGCACTTTGTGGACTCCCAAGTTGATTACTTTCATGCAAGTCTTGGTGCATACAGTGAAGAGCAGGGTGAAAGGTTCCATTAGGACATGGTGAATACAGTGAAGAGCAGGTTGAAAGGTTCCATTAGGACATGGTGTATACAGTGAAGAGCAGGGTGAAAGGTTCCATTAGGACATGGTGCATACAGTGAAGAGCAGGGTGAAAGGTTCCATTAGGACATTTGTGCAATGGAGAGTCGATAACAAGGTAGATGGAATGTGAATATGATAGCCGACTATTGCTGTTCAATGAAACGTCATAATCCTGGTGCTGCTCATAAACGAAAATCACTGAGAAGACCATTCACAGAGTGATATATAATTAATAAATGTACGTCTGCTTTTATATTGCGCTTTGGTTGTCAATTTCTAAACTTCTAATAGTTTTCTGCCTGACTGAAGTTTATAATACATCGTATATTATGTTGCTGGTTTATTGAATTGTTCCTATATTATAATGTATAAATAATACATATTTAATATATAATTACAAAATGTCACAGTGTAAAAAATCCTGAAGTGTTACAAAAATGTGAATTACATATTTGGGATCGGCATGAAAAGTTGTGTAAGAAACACCTATTTGCATGCCTGCAGTTTTCAAAGAATGACAATTTGTAGACCAGTGTAAAACGATACGTTTGAGAATAATTTACATTTAGGAAGCGGTATGCATCACAAAAGTCAAGGTTATCAGTTTTGCCTAATGTTTAATTCATGTGTAACTTAATATTTCTGTTTAAAGATATTGCAAGTTAATTTTTATAAAGGTTACATAAAAGAAATTAAATATTGCTCAAGAGCCACAAAGCAAATGATTTAGAGTTTTGATTCTATAATAATATCGCATTTTAATATAGACACGACAGTTTTCTATATTTTGTCTATATCCATCCATCTAGGCTGTACCCAATTTATAAAATATTTTTAAACCTTAAAGAAGATAAAAAAATAATTAGAGGTCACCAAGCCATAGGCATAAACTTTTAGTAAATATATTTAACATAGCCTCCAGTGCCCAAAGAGTATGTCTTATGTGTTAAATTTGGTTTAGTTCTTCTATCCGAAGGCGTAATTGGGTTTTTGACGCCCGTGGCTAATTTATTTTTGGCACCCTTTGTTTAAAACAAAATTTAAAAATTAGAGATTTAGCGGCGCCCTTTTGAACTAGCACAGTCCGGCGCCCTTGGCAACTGCCCCAATGCCAAGCCGTTGTTACGCCACTGCTTCTATCTAATATAAACGTATGCACGCCCGCCGTCCCGTTTCTATTACATAAAACAACAATATAACATCATTAATAACAAGAAAGCTTTTAAACGTATAATTTTGAGAAGTAAACTAAATATTATAAATAATATTAATGTAATTGTAGTAACAAATGTTCTAAGAACATCAATATTGTTGTCACCATGATAGAATCTTGCAATAACCATAACATTTTTATCTATGTAAAAACGCGGCTATGTCCATTTTTCCCAATAAATGCACTATGTAATTGTATAAAAGTTATTATATTTATAAATAGCTGAAACTAATGAAGACGGGAATAAGGGAATGCTAGCAAGTCTTTGACAATTTATCCCTAATTATAGGGATCGAAGTCAAGTGGCGGGCCACTTGGATAAAATAAAACGTCTTCCGTATGACAAAAATTATATTTGCAGTTGGTCGTCGTTCAAATGATAACACAAACAGATATATAAAAGCAATTAAATGTATTTCATATTTTGTTATCTTTTTTATATAAATAAGATTTATAAATTTAAATATTTCTTTTAGTTTCATATTTCTATACGTGTTTTTAATCTACATAGAATGAAACATTTATAAAACATAAGTTACTAATGTTAAGTCTCATGGATTTTAAATTACACTTGGATTTTTTTAAATTACGATTTTCACATCCCTCATACTTTCACAGTTTTATATACACAAAGTCAAATTAAATAAATACGCACCGGTGCTGTGTGGAGCGTCATTAATGGGAAACACAATTTTAATGCACGTCCAAAATGATGAGTGTAATTCGTAAATATAACGTGTTCTCCAAAATATGCCTTTGTCTTCTTGTTTGTCGTTAAAGAATACATTTTTGTGGGTGTATATTTTAAATTAAATTGACCCTATCGAATTTATATTATATTTTATTGTAGACAGCATACATCATACATGCACTAGTGATACACCAGATATTTTTTTACGACATTTAGTTGATAAAAAAAATGTTGGATCTCTAAATGGCAGACTTTCTATTATACTTAAATCATTATAATTAATCCCGTCCTTCATCAATATCAAATATTTTGCCACTTTTAAGACGTTTAAGACGAGTATTACATTTATTTAAGTCACTTTAAGGACCTTTCCTAACTTATCTTTACAACAGCGGTTAACGCTTACAGTAGGCTTTAGTCGTTTTATATAACATGTAGGAATAAAACTGGGAATTTAGTTTTTATGTTCAAAATTCATTATTACATATGAAATTCTATATCTACTTCAATATCACACATCCATTCTTTTGTAGGCGGATAAAAATTATATTTAATTTTTTTATGTCATTGTTATAGATGTTTTTATTAACAGACTATTGAATATTGAGAAGGAAGAAAACCGCGGCTTCCATTTATTTGTTCATTATTTAGTAACACATACTGGTGTGGGGTATGGATGAGAATTATTGAAATATAATGTAATAACGGTAAACGGGATCCAACAAAAATTTGTATCCCTATTTAGAAATTGTCTTTTTTGCCTGAGAATGGTAAATTTAAATATCTTTAATTAAAGAGAAAAGGATAGAAAAAAGATTAAATGACATTTCCTAATTTAACTATCTATATGAACATTCAAACTATAGATTTTGGTGCATTATTTAATTACAAGACTTCACATTGAATTTATTTAATTGTTTATAACACGCTTCGAAACTTATATTGCAAGCATATTTCAATACGAATGTTTTAGTTTCTTTATTTTCACTTGA
>CALYLW010001038.1:0-210795 GCA_944989445.1 Ampullaceana balthica | reverse complement strand
ATGAAAATGTTGTACGTGTCCACTGATTCTAATGAAAACGTTGAAATCAAAAAGAACTTTACAATTCAATAACAACTTACCATTTCTATAACAATTTTACAATTCAATAACAACTTTACAATCGAATAACAACTTTACAATTCAATAACAACTTTACATTTTAATAACAACTTTACAATTTAATAACAAATTTAAAAATTCAATAACAATTTTACAATTCAATAACAGCTTTACAATTCCACTTCAACAATAAAAAAGGAAAGTCTTTTCTTTTTCTGTAAATCAATTGACAGATTTCCACGATCTACTGAAAAGATTTTCCCGCTGTGTCACCGAGCTCGAGTCAACTTCAAGCAAGAAGGACTCAAATGATTGGTCATTTAAACCTTTTTTTCCTCCTATAATTTGACAATGTAAGTGACATAATCATTAGATCTTTCATACTCAGGACTTGGTGACACAGCGACTCTTGCTATACGATGTAGTGTTATGCTATCAATTCACCAGTACACATTTCTTACATCCTTCCAGCAAGTCTTCTTATTAAACCACACATCCCAGGTGACTAATTAAATTTGTCTTCAGCCAGGTTCATGTTTGTGTTACTGTGCTCTCGTTAGGTATACACTACTTACATCTCAAATATTACACTACTGTATTTACTAACATTTATAAGTATTTACAGATTTAATACTTTAACAAATGTATCAACAAAAACATTGAAAAAGTGAATCTTTAAATTATTTATTGTTAGATCTATTAATTTTTTGGTTGTAATGTATTGTAAAAATTAAAAACGGTTTTTAATTTTTTTTTGCTTCCTTTTCTTCTTTTCGCTTCTAATCACAATCTAAAATGCTGTGCATAAATTTTAATCCTGTTTGCATTTTAAAGATAAAAAAACGAATTTTCATTATCAGATTTTGTATTTTCATATCGGATGTTCATTATAATTGTATTTCCCATTATCGTTGCACCGCTAAGAAACGGTATTGATTTATTAAATATGAAGTTTTGCTTGAAACAATATAGTTGCTCATAGGATTAATGAGAAGATATTAAATTCTGATTTTATTTTCTTGATTATACTGTTTAGCGGGTAAATATTATAATCGAACAAAAATGGGAATCAAGATTTTGATAAATCTCGAAGTTGCACATCTTCTTGCCATGAAAAAAAAACACTTTTAAAAATATGCTGTATATGCATGTGTCCGTCTGTGTGTATGTTTTTGTGTGTTCGAACGCTAAAGCTTCAGTACCGTTTCAGTTAGGTGAACGGAGTTTCATAAACAAGTAATAGATCCTATATGCAGCTTTCACACCAGTGCCGCACCACAAAGCACCGACACTGATCTTTTTTATATGGCATTGTTTTGAGAAAACTTAATTATCAAATAAAATGATAAGATCTTATTTTTAACCCAATAAAATGTAATTTAAATTCATTGAAACATAATATTAATAACTTGTATTTTACAAATATTTCATTATATGTTAAATTTTTAAAAAATTATAAATTGTAATAAATTGCGAACAAATAATTTATTTAAAATACATTTATTTAAAACAGATTTGGAACAATGAGTTTTTATAAAGTTTTTGATTTAGATGTAAGTCTTAAAACCACACTGCTAGCGTTCACATTAATTCAGAAACATCTTTTATTTTAACCAAGTGGCACGCCACTTGACTTCGATCCCTACAATTAGGGATACACTGTCAATAAACATCATGATATTCTCCTACCTATTGGCTGGATATTTCTATCCCGGTACTAGGGACTGGACTTTAGCTGGACATATCAACCCTGGTACTAGGGACTGGTCGTTAGCTGGACATATCAACACATGTACTAGGGACTAGACATATCAACCCAGGTACTAGTGACTGGATGTTAGCTGGACATATCAACCCAGGTACTTGTGACTTGACGTTAGCTGGACATATCAACCCATGTACTAGGGACTGGGCGTTAGCTGGACATATCAACCCCGATACTAGGGACAGGACGTTAGCTGGACATATCAATCCCATGCCAGGGACTGGACGTTAGCTGGACACATCAACCCAGGTAGTAGGGACTGGACGTTAGCTGAACATATTAACCCAGGTACTAGGAATTGGACGTTAGCCGGACATATTAACCCAGGTACTAGGGACTGGACGTTAGCTGGCACATGCCACACTACTACATGGTACGAGGCTAGACTAGTCGACCACCAAAGGACACGTGCTGGCGAGAGTAATCGGAAAGTTTAATAAAGGGTGGGGCAAAGAGAATATTGGCAACTTTCTTAAGGACTTTGAGACCGCATGGCATTTTCCGGTTACATGGGATCGGCTGGGGGTGTGGTTAGGGGTTAAATGGCCTTCTACCGACGCCTTTAGGTGACTTATACAAGTTGAACATTAATGAACAGGTAAGGTGGACGTAACAACAGCTTGACTGGTTGACGGTCGCCCCATGACGTCATTCATTAGTTCTTGCTCGTCAAAGTAAAAGTCTCTGGGTCAAAATCGTTAAAACATCACACACTCATTACTCAACGTTGGGAGTCTTGAATGTTATTTTTAACAGAAATTTTAGAAATGTACATCTTGGGATTGGTAAATAAAACATAAACTATACTATTACTAACTAATCTTGGGCTGGGTAAATAAAACATAAACTAAACTATTACTAGCTAATCTTGGGATGGGTAAATAAAACATAAACTAAACTATTACTAGCTAATCTTGGGATGGGTAAATAAAACATAAACTAAACTATTACTAGCTAATCTTGGGATGGGTAAATAAAACATAAACTAAACTATTACTAGCTAATCTTGGTATGGGTAAATAAAACATAAACTAAAATATTACTAGCTAATCTTGGTATGGGTAAATAAAACATAAACTAAACTATTACTAGCTAATCTTAGGATGGGTAAATAAAACATAAACTAAACTATTACTAGCTAATCTTGGTATGGGTAAATAAAACATAAACTAAATTATTACTAGCTAATCTTGGGATGGGTAAATAAAACATAAACTAAAATATTACTAGCAAATCTTGTTTAATTTTTGACTTCCAATAATTTGTAAGAGATGGGTCGATTAATCGTTAAAAATATTGTAATCGATAAAAATTGTTAACGATTAATTGAGAAGTTAAACGTTAATTTCCGCAGCCCTACTATATACTCATACAAACATGCAGTAAAATATCCTTTAACTGTACAAATGGAGAAATATTCGTATTATGGAGAGAAAACGTTATGTTTAATAATTAAGTTAACCAATTTGGACTTGCATAGGTATTGTGTTTCCCATTAATGATGAACTGCAAAGCACCGGTGCTGATGTATTTATCATGAGATTGTATTATCAAAATTGAAAAAAAAGAAAATTAATGTGACAATCCTAATTGATATTTAAAAAAATCCATTAAAAGATAATTTTAAATTTAAGAAACATAGCATACAATTTTTTTTGTTTTGTAAATGTTTCATTGATTGTAAATTGAAAATTCGTATTGTAATATGAAGCTCGAGAAATGACCATTCATAAAAGTTGTATTTCCTATAAAAATATTAAAACCATGAAATGTATTTGATGACTACAATATATGTTTGTTTTAATGTCAAGTTACAATGCCTTAACCCACATAACGTCCGCATGAGAGCGCTCTATTTGATTCAAGTGGCATGTCACTTGACTTCGATCCCAATAATTAGAGATACATTGTTAAATGAATAGCAAGCATTCCCTTATCCTAGTCTTATTTTTTCAGATTACTCAGAAATAATAGAACGTTTATACTATTCGTACATTCATTGGATAGAAAAGATGCGTATTTATATTGTCTTTGTAGTCTACATTGCTGTACAATTTCTGCTCATTGTTGTATTCAATTTGATCATTTGTCACCCTTAAAACTCTTTTGTATGGTTCCAAATATTGACTCACAATGCTTGGACTTAACATTTAATCTAATTGTTTAGCTTCACTTTTGGCAAATACATATTAACAGTGGCTAAGCAAGATTTAGTGCCACCAATGTTTTGGCGATATTATTAACGCCTGCTCCTAGCAATAAAAAGTAACCTACAGGGAGTCACAATTCTTCCCCTCTAAATACTTATAAATTTGTCCCTCTAAATACTTATAAATGTGCCCCTCTATACAACTATAAATGTGTCCCTCTATATACTTATAACTGTGCCCCTCTATATACTTATAAATGTGTCCCTCTATATACTTATAAATGTGCCCTCTATATACTTATAACTGTGCCCCTCTATATACCTATAAATGTGCCCCTATATACTTATAACTGTGCCCCTCTATATACCTATAAATGTGTCCCTATATACTTATAACTGTGCCCCTCTATATACCTATAAATGTGCCTCTATATACTTATAACTGTGCCCCTCTGTATACTTATAACTGTGCCCCTCTATATACTTATAACTGTGCCCGTCTATATACTTATAACTGTGCCCCTCTATATACTTATAAATGTGCCCCTCTATATACTTATAACTGTGCCCGTCTATATACTTATAACTGCGCCCCTCTATATACGTATAACTGTGCCCCTCTATATACTTATAACTGTGCCCCGCCTTATAAATGTGTCCCTCTATATACTTACAACTGTGCCCCTCTATATACTTATAACTGTGCCCCTACTTATAATTGTGCCCCTCTATATACTTATAACTGTGCCCCTCTATATACTTATAATTGTGCCCCTCTATATACTTATAATTGTGCCCCTCTATATACTTATAACTGTGCCCCGCCTTATAAATGTGCCCCTCTATATACTTATAACTGTGCCCCTACTTATAATTGTGCCCCTCTATATACTTATAACTGTGCCCCTCTATATACTTATACATGTGTCCCTCTATATACTTATAATTTTGCTCCTTAATATACTTATCAATGGGCCACTCAAAATAAAGGGGAAAATGTATAAGTATATAGATGGACTCATTAGAGTATATAAAGAGGCTCATCCATAAGTATACAGAGGGACATACTTATAAGTATATAGAGGTAAACACTTTGTATGGACTCCTTGAATATAACATGCACACCTGTCTTCAGCTTTGTAAGTATACGGCAATTCCTGTAATGTTGACAGTAAGGAGATGAATCATCGTGTTGGAGGGGTGCTGTGAAAACGGGGAGAATCGAGTCTATATAAGGATGTGTTACTGTTATGTGGTAGTATGCTGGAGGGGAGCTGTGATAACGGGGTGAATCGAGTCTATATAAGGATGTGTTACTGTTATGTGGTAGTGTGCTGGAGGGGTGCTGTTATAACAGGGGGAATCAAGTCTATATAAGGATGTGTTACTGTTATGTGGTAGTGTGCTGGAGGGGTGATGTGATAACAGGGGGAATCGAGTCTATATAAGGATTGGTTACTGTTATGTGGTAGTGTGTTGGAGGGTTGCTGTGATAACAGGGGGAATCGAGTCTATATAAGGATTGGTTACTGTTATGTGGTAGTGTGCTGGAGGGGAGCTGTGATAACGGGGAGAATCGAGTCTATATAAGGATGTGTTACTGTTTTGTGGTAGTGTGCCGGAGGGGTGCTGTGATAACGGGGGGAATCGAGTCTATATTAGGATGTGTTACTGTTATGTAATAGAGTGCTGGAGGGGTGATGTGATAACGGGTGGAATCGAGTCTATATAAGGATGTGTTACTGTTATGTGGTAGTGTGCTGGAGGGGGGCTGTGATGACGGGGTGAATCGAGTCTATATAAGGATTGATTATTGATATGTGGTAGGGTGCTGGAGGGGTGCTGTGATAACGGGGGGAATCGAGTCTATATTAGGATATGTTACTGTTATGTAATAGTGTACTGGAGGGGTGATGTGATAACGGGGGGGAATCGAGTCTATATTATGATGTGTTACTGTTATGTAAGGGTGTGCTGGAGGGGTGATGTGAAAATGGGGGGAATCGAGTCTATATTAGGATGTGTTACTGTTATGTAATACTGTGCTGGAGGGGTGATGTGATAACGGGGTGAATCGAGTCTATATAAGTGTTGGCTACTGTTATGGGGTAGCTACCAGCCAGGCATTGCAAAGACCAAGATTTCAAAACGATGACTTACAAGTATATGCCATTGAGCATATATACAGTTAATATATGATTATTACTACCGCTGGTGCAAAGAAATAAAGCAAGCGGCAGTCACGTTGTTTAAGGAGATCATTAATATATTTTATCATATCAAAGATTTGAGTCCAATCAGCGACATTAATGGTTAAATATTGACATAGGGCCCAAAATGACGAAGCAATGCTTTAATATAACTAACATAATTGTATGGATACACTGTTAATGATATAAATGATAATTAATATAACTATATAAAAGTTAATAATGATTCTGAAATCCAAGTCTCACCATATCTAGTACTTGAATAGTAGTTCATTTGTTTCACGATGCTTTGAATGACGTATTACGTTAATGACGTATGAGAGAAGTGGATGATCTTATCTCGCGGATATGCCGAGTAAAAGTGACCGATCCTTTACCCGCACGGGTTATAATAATATTATAAACAAGTTGATATGTATGTAGTGTAGTACCCAATGAAACAGATGGGCTCACATAGCTTCACAAACAGTTGGTAAAACTCTTATATTATAAAATAAATTCATTGTATAACATCCATATCCTAGCAACAACAAATAACAACATATAAAGACATATTAGTGCACATAAGCTAAGTTTATCATTGCGTATTCGATAATTAGTAATATTTGTTAAGCGTTTATTTTTTAAAGTAAATTTTGAAAAGATGTAAATGTAGTGCAGAACTTTGTAGTGGAAATAGATTCAAATGTGTAATTTTAGATAATTACATATTTCGGGGGCATACGAAACTAAAAAAAGAACGTTCGACAAATATTTCAGTGTGTGTCTTAGGATTAGAGAAAATATTATTGTCTGTGTGTCTTAAGAACAGAAAAAAATATTACTGTCTGGGTGTCTTAGGAACAGAACAAATAGCATTGTCTGCGTGTCCTAGAAATAGAGAAAATATTATTGTCTGTGTGTCTTAGAAACAGAGAAAATATATACGTCTGTGTGTCTGTAGAGGAGCGAAGTTTGAAGTGTGGGTGAGCAGACAGAGAAAAGTTCACTAAGATAGGCTGGGCATGAGTCTAAGAAGAAGTTGTTTGCAGAGAGCGGACACTTTGTAATCAATATGTACCATTAAAGGGAAACAATAAAGTAGCAAACAATTATGATCATGTTTTCTCTCTCTCCCTCTCTCTTTTTTCCCCACAAGAATTACCCTGACAGCTCAATTTCGAGCTTAGTGTGTTTTTAAGATATAAGGTTTTGGCTAACCAGAAATAAGGGGCAGTCCATAAATGACGTCATGCGATTTTTGATGATTTTTTCACTCTCCCTTCCACCATCGTAATGTGTCGTCACCCCTCCTCCAATATGACGTCACAAACACTTAGAACCCCCTCCCTTTTGACGTCACAAAACTTTGCCCCTCCCCATAAAAGCTATATTTTCTATTCGAAAAAGAGCATGTTTCATATCACTTCGCGTCATTTAAGTATGTATTTAAAGTCAGTTTGCACTCTAATAAAGTAACAAGCCTCAAGCCATGTAAAACGTAATAAAAGTAAATAGTAAGAAATCAAGTATTTAAGTTCATTTTTTTAAAAGTTGCACGATTTGATGTGAGGTAAACATTCCCAAACATTTCTTCTCCCCCTCGTCACACATCGTCACAAATGTGTAAGGGTCATGATTACAAGTATTTCACAACAATGCCCATTTTACGGGTCAATGAGTGCAGAATTGAGGCCGATACGTAAGAGTCCAAAAATTTATGTCACACATATTAATTTATGTAAAAATTTCTCTCAGCGTGCACTAAAAAATTAAACATTTTGTTTTGTAAATGCTCACAAAATGTGGTGTTTCAGCTTACGGACCCGTCTAGCAGGTGAAGAGGTTGGTATAGTCCAGTGGTTTCCAATCTTTTTTGGGTGGTGACCACTTTTTATAAAAGCTATGTTACCCGCGACCCCCATTAAAATTAAATAAGCCATTTTCAATATTTTTTTTTACTAAATAGAGCAATTTGCATTAAAGTGAATATTTTTAGTCGACAGTTGGCAACCCTTCACGACTTCCTTGGGAACCAGGTTGGGAACCACTGGTATAGTAGATTATATTTCTCTTTTAAGGGGTTTGCTAACATAAACGTAAATAATTCAACAGCGTTTGGTGCGTAGTTTATCAAAGATACTAAAGCTTTTTAACAAACAAAGATATATTACTGGTATCTAGAGTAATTTACCACCTCGCGAACGCCATACGCTAAATATAGCACCATTTTTGGCTTTCATGCCCTAGCTACTAAACCGTTCGACACAAGGTAAAAACGAAAGTACCTACAAGTAGTATGACAACAAGGCTACTATAATGAGACAGCATTCTTGTATTACTACGCGGGGTTAGAGTGTAAAGTCCAATTTTAGCTGACCCAGTTAGCTACCGCCTGCCGAACACTTTTTTGCTCAATTTACTTCAAAGCAGACACTTTTACCTCAAAGCAGACACATAACCAAAATCACCAAAAGAATCAATTTTTAGTTAATGGAGTCAACAAATAACACTGGAGATGTCAATAATAATGTGATTAACGTTTATTAAAGAAATTAGAGCCCGAATAACTTAGATATATATATATATATATATACCAAATAATACTATAGGTAGATCTATAATCTATAGTCTAGTCAGGGCAGCAAACAGTGCACACAAAAGTGCCTTGTTTCAAAGATGCACAATTTTGCGTGCACTGTGCATGCCACCAGCCATCACACACATCACATTGGCCCCAAACCTCTGCCCCTCCACCTTTTTTGCACCCTTGACAAATTCCTGCCAACAAGAGATCCTCTTCTATATCTAAAGTATCGTCATCTGCAGCCATGTCAAGCTCCATTGTTTGAACCAACTGTGAGTCCTCACTGCTGCTATCAGATAGATCTATTACTGGATACTACTTTACTTTCTTGGACTCCACTATTTTCATTTTTTAAATCTGCTCTTCTTCTCTCTTGCTTCTTTTTTTCTTCCCTTTCTTGCTCTCTTTTAGTTTTTGTAGCCTCTTTTTTGTGTGCATCCTTTCTCTTTTTGCTTTCTTCTCTCTCGATCTTTCTTTTCAGTTTATTTTTTTCTATTTCTTCTTTGTCTGTTGTTTTCTTTTTTTAATGCTTCTCTAAACTCTTCTTCACTGACCAAGTTTGGAGCATTTGCTGTTTACGTCTTGTTTTTATTCCTTCTAACAAAAGCAGGCAGCTTTAAAATGTCATCTACTGTCAAGTTAGCTTTGACTGTGTCGTTTTTGGGTTCTTCTAGACTGCACGTTTCTATTAGCCCCACAGCTAAGGCTTGAAACTTGTTCTCTTCTTCCTCTTTGCTAAGGTTGTCTCCTGCAGTAGAACTTGTCATTGTCAGTTGACAAATGTTTTTATAAAATTGGTTGCGACCCATTTCATCATATAAAAAGTTTGAATAGTCATAGAGTGCTTTAAGTTGTGCAGCAGACAAATTGAACATTGGTGGTGATGATGCAGGTAATG
Organism: Ampullaceana balthica; assembly: GCA_944989445.1. Taxonomy (NCBI): domain Eukaryota; kingdom Metazoa; phylum Mollusca; class Gastropoda; family Lymnaeidae; genus Ampullaceana; species Ampullaceana balthica. The sequence goes on along the minus strand of CALYLW010001038.1, from coordinate 201,147 downwards.
ATTCTGGTTGGGAAGATTTGTAAATGATAGACTTATTTTCATTCTCAAATGGGCTGTTTTGCTGTATAATGGGCTGGGTCTCTATGACTACTTGTGTTTCATTCGCAATCGGTTGTGTCTCAATGAGTGCCTGTGTGTAAGATTCAATTAGCTGTGTTTCAGTGGTTGCTGCTGTGTCGGATTCTATGTGTTGTGTCTCGATGATTGCTTGGTTATCGTTGGGACTCAATAAAATTGGTTATCATTTATGCTGTGCAGGTGGTTTAGCTTAATTTTCCTACATGAAAAAGTGTTCGCAACGAAGTAATATCCTACAATAAAACAAATATACTTCAACGCGAACATGCCCTCAAAACGAACACTACTATATTCAAATAACACTAGAGGCCAAGAGCTAGACCCTTATTTAGCTAAATTTTTCTGCAGAATAAAAGTGTTCGGTACGAAGTAAAATCTAACTTTAAACTTACTTCGTCGCGAACACCCGTTCGAAACGAACATTGCTATTAAATAGCATTGTAAAGTATAACAGCGTGGTTACTGGCCTATTTGTAAGTGATGATGCAATATCAAACACGTGTGTTTTCCAAAGCGAACAGGAAAATTAGTCTTAACCCGGAAATCAACTCCGTTCTTCCTAGGGACGCTGACAGCATGCATGGCGCAAGGATCAAAATGTTGACACACATTTACTCACAAAATAGTGCGTCCCGGCAAACGAAACGATAAAATTATATTGAAAACAGAACTACTTTCAACTTACGGGTGTTCGCTTTCGTGTTAGACGGAAAATAAAAATACAGAGAACGCTTTATGAAATAGTGTTCACTACGACATAGCGTTCGCGAGGCAGTAACTTACTCTAATACGTTTGTTAAAATAACAGCAGTTTCTTTTTTTTCCTTCTTTTTTTAAAATCACAATTTAAAATTCGATTGAGAACTTATGTGGAGTCAAATGATGTGAGGATAAAAAATTATTATATTTGAATTGAATAAACTCTACTACAGTAACGTCTCTTGAAAGCTGGGGTCTTTATTTGTTGTGTATTTCTTTAGAATTCTTTACTTTAATTAACATTATTTTAAAGAAGTGACTGAAAAGTTAATATTTATTTTATTGTTGGATGTCTAATATCTAACAACTATTTTATAGTTGTATGTCTTATATCTAACAACTATTTTATAGTTGGATGTCTTATATCTAACAATTATTGTTGTATGTCTTATATCTAACAACTATTGTTGGATGTCTTATATCTAACAACTATTTTATGTTGGATGTCTTATATCTAACAACTATTCCCCACCTTTCACAGCCAACACCGTGAGACACTTTTCTTTTATGTCATGGCAACATTCAAGATACAAATCTCATGTGAACTAATAGTTACCATGACGTCTGTAAAGTTATATAAACACTATATTCTATTATTATTTTTAGGTTTACTCTCAACACTCGAACAGTGCTAATCAAAGTGGGATTCAGAAATTGCAGTCACTGGCATTCAGACTGACATGTCTGACAACTATCAATAATAATACACCACACTACCCCGGGACCAGACTAACCTATTTTATCCAGGATGCTTATGAGAAATAAAAAAACAAATGAGACTTTAGTCAATAAAAACAAACAAATGTACAACCACTTGAGAGAACAATAGGAAACCACTCATCTTGAACGAATCACGTGATTGGGACAATTTTATAAAACTAAATTAGAGGGACACTTTCAATAGCTAACACATTAGAGAGATAGAAACTAGAGCTAGAGAAATATCGTTCCGACTAATACATATTATGGTACCAACCTCAGAAACACTCGAATAACAAACAGTTCAGAGGACAAGATGTTGTTGTCAGTAAATATTATATAATAAAGGACAGATAGACACCTGCATTTGTTTTTATAGGTATTGTTTACAGAAATTAAGCAATAAATTATTTCAAATTATTAATAATAATAAAATGTGTTATTAGTTTACATGGTGTATTTTAAATCTATAGTAAAATTATATTTACAATGATAGGACTTTTTTTAATTTAAGTATTATTATATTTTACGAAACAAATTTTTAACAAATTATTTTAAACATATTATTATAAGAAGAAAACTATGAAAAGAGGGATTAAAATAACGTCCATATAATATATGTTGTAATAACATTAATATTGTTGTCAACATTAGAGAATCCTACAATTATCATAAATTATGTAGCTATGTAAACAACAAAGATAATGTTAATATGCCATTTGTGTTTTCCCCATGTATGTACTAATTGTATAAACGTTTCAATATTTCTAAATAAACCTCATTGTAGGACAACGTCGATAAGGGAATGCTTAGCAATTTATGTACATTGTATCCCAAGTTTATAGGGATCGAAGTCAAGTGGCGTGCCACTTGGATAATATAGAATGAACTCTATTGAAGATTCACAGGACAAGACATCACACAGACTCTAAAATATATAAATATATAATAGTCATTAAACAAATTTTATAGTTTTAATATTTTTAAACAATAAAAACGATTTTTAATATTAATTTGTTTTTCGAACTTTATATACCATGCGAATTTTTAATTTATATTTAATGAAACATTTATAAAAGACAAGTTTTTTATGATATGTCTCATACATTATAAATTATATTTTAATGGATTTTAATAAATTAATTAAAGATTTTCACATTAATATACTATTCTCAGTATTGTCAACACAATGTCATTAAATACGTTAGTACCGGTGCTTTGTAGTGCGTCACTGACGGGGAAAATCAATTTGAATGCAACGCAAAAATTATTTTATTTATTGTCTCATGTAGCTTTAATTAACATTTAATTACATTTTGAATAATTTTTTTTAAAATATACTTTTATTTATGTTGCATTTTAATTTTCATAAAATTACATTATCATTGGTGCTATATCGTGCGTCGCTGACAAGAAATATTATTTTAATGCATGTCTAATATGATACCATGACGTCATTAAAAATATTATGTGTCATACTTCTACAGACTGTAAAAGTATATTCTTTATATATATGATTATTATGAGGTGCAAGGTTTGGAAAGACATTGGCTAACATGACCTTCTATTCCTATCTGTTGTTATCTGTTTCAAGGAAGACGTTATTGTTTACACTTTTGTTTGTTGACCACTCAGTCAGGTTCTCCACGTATGTTTTTTTTTGTCTTCATCTGTTTCCCCTAAAATATATATTTCAATATAAAGATACGCTTCCTATTCAATATTTGTTATATACACTGATATAATTTCATTTTTCACTTCCTTATAGTATTTATAGTTGATCATGGGGCATATGCTGTTCTTTATAACTCAGTATTTGTTTTCTTTTCCTTTAATGACACGGTCATAAAACGTCTTATAAACCACATCTCTACTGTATTCAATGTTTTCCTTACTTCTTTGTCTATTGTCCAACATACTAGAGATTACATTTAATTCACTTGCTGTTTGTTTGTTTTTTTTGTTTTGTTTTTTTTAAAGATAAAGAAAGAATATCAGAGAAACAGCGAGAAAATATTTTTTTTATATATACTTTAAGTACAATTTCTAATGTTTAAAAAAATTGATGTCCTACTTATTGCCAAAAATGTTAAAAAATAAACTCAACGTCTGACAGAAGGTTGGCGGCTGAGGTCGATGAGAGAAGTTTATGGTTCCCACTGCTTCAAAGTTTTTTGTCTTTTTTAAAAACTTAATATTCGATCCCTACAAATATAAACACAATAAATAAACACTTCATGTAATCAATGAAAAAAACCATAAAACATTAGGGTTTGTTTCGTTTAATATTATCCACTGAGTTGAATCTATTAAAATGAGAACATTTAATAATATCGGAGAAAACCAACGAAAGTTACAACATTCACTATGTTATTAGGTGATGTGTAGCTGTTTGTTATGATGTTTGTATATTGTGATATGTGGCTGTTTGGTATGATGATGTATACATACAGAAGCGTAACTGGGTTTTCGGCGCCCTTGGCTAATTCATTTTTGGCGCCCTTCAGAAATGGGAAAAATACTATATTGTACAGAATAAAATGATTATTGAAGGATTAACCCTCGGCAAACTTGACAACTGCCCCGATTTAAAGTCATTGTTACGCCTCTGTAAGCATATTGTTAAGAACGCGGGAGGGGGTCTCGGGGTGCAGCGTGGAGCGCATTAGATGGGAACCCTGATGTAGTTAAAGATTTAATGTGGAGATTAGCGAGAACTTAAACTGGGCACGTGACACTAATCTGTCCACGTACTCTCCAAGCATAAAACGTAAATACTTAGAAGCCATGGAAATAAGTGATTAGAGGCACACAAAAATAGATTTGTAACTTATAATAAAACTAGGAGCGAATACCCGGCTTCGCCCGGGTTTAACAACAACAGCAACAACAACAAAAACAACAACAGCAACAACGACAAAAACAACAACAGAAACAGCAACAGCAACAAAACAACAAATACAAAACAACAACAAAAACAACAAAATCAACAACAAAACAACAACAAAACAACAACTACAATAGCAACAACAACAAAGCAACAACAACAAAACAACAACTACAACAGCAACAACAACAAAGCATCAACAACATGAAGGACATTGACGTCGCAGGGCAAGGGATGTGGACAACAACAACAACAGCAAAAACAACACAAAAGCAACAACAGCAACAACAGCAACAACAACAAAAACAACACAAAAGCAACAACAGCAACAACAACAGCAACAACAACAAAAACAACAACAGCAACAACAACAAAAACAAAACAACAACAAAAACATCAACAACAAAACAATAACAAAGCAACAACTACAACAACAACAGCAACAACAACAGCAACAACAACAAAGCTACAACAACAACAAAAGCAACAACAACAAAGCAACAACAACAAAAAAATTATTTTATGGCGATAATCGCCTTCTTGTTAATCTCGACACCAAAATGTTTATTAATTTGCGTCATTATTTTACGTCTTAATTTTCAATAATTTTTATTTTATATAGCTCATATAGGGAAAAACTACATTTTTGGCCCCCGGGCCCCAGTATGTTATATATAAGGAACGAAATCTGCACCAATAAAGGTTAACTCAGGAGTTCCACAAGGAACTGTGCTAGGTCCCTTACTCTTTTTAATTTATATAAATGATTTACCCAGCAACATCTCAACAGGTACAAAAGTTAGGCTATTTGCTGATGATTGTATAATCTATAGAACAATTAAATCAGAACAAGATAGCAAAATTTTACAAAAAGACTTAGATGAATTGATAAAATGGGAAACTAACTGGAGTATGTCTTTCCATCCAGAAAAGTGTCAACTGTTAAGAGTAACAAAGAAAAAGAAACAAATAAATTCAAAATATTATATTCATGGAAAAGAACTGACCCAAACTAAAGATGCAAAATACTTAGGAGTCTTAATAAATGAGAAACTATCATGGAATCCCCATGTCAATGAAGTTATTAAAAAATCAAACAAAACCTTAGGCTTTATAAAAAGGAACTTTAACAAATGTAATAGAGATATAAAACTAAAATGCTACCTCACTTTGGTGAGACCTGCACTAGAATATGCATCTTCTGTATGGGACCCATCCACCAAAGAAAACATTGATAAACTAGAACAAATTCAAAAAAGAGCTGCCAGATTCATTACTGGAGAATATTCGAAACTGACAAGAGTAACACCATTAGTTAAATCATTAAACCTTGAAACACTAGAGGATAGAAGAACCAAGAGCAAAGTAGTAATCATACATAAAGCAATTAATTCTAATTTAGAAATACAACACAAAGATAACTTAATACAACCCTCAGACAGACATAAGGATAAAAACACCTTTCTTATTCCGTATGCAAGAACAAACACATACAAGTTTTCCTTCTTCCCGTCCGGAATTCGGGCGTGGAATGGGTTGCCTGAAGAATCCAGGAAAACCAACACTTTATCAACATTTAAATCTCTAATAAAAATGCAGGACTAAACACAAACCATAGATAAGCGTAGGACGCAATAATCTTCTGTATAGAAGGAGCGTCTGTAAACAGATAAGATAAGATAAGAAACCTGTTTAATAACCTTTCCGGTATAATTTTGTGTACGTGTACCAAATTTCACGTTATTTGGTTGTCTGGATCTTGAGTTATTAGGGAACAGACAGACAGACATCCAGACAACAAATGCGGCTTATATATATAAAGATAGAGATAACAATTGTTTGCACAAATATTGTTACATCTTTATTGAAATCATAATGCATCTATATAATGAATTAATGAATTTAGTTAATATGTCAAGATATTCATCCTCTATACTCTATAGTAATACATTATAATATAAAACTGTGGATCTAGTTAAATTGTATGCACTCATTACAAACGGCCAATGACGTCATCTAGACACTAGTACACACTATTCTTTGTTTTAAACTTACAGTGGTAAATATGAATTTAAAGACATAATTAATTCATTTCCGAGGTAAAAACTTCAAACAAGCACTCGTATATTTTAAAACAAGGGCAATAACCGTGCTACGCTACGGGGTCGGCAAAATAAAAATATCAATACTTTCTCCTTTTTACCCAGGTTAAATGATAATATTGATATTGATGCCTGCTACTACCAATGAAAAGTAACCTTTAAAAGTTCACAAAGGTGTCCCCCTACATAAAATTAATAGTGGCACCAATTAGCCTCAATCTTAACCCAGTGCATACATTTCGTGATTACATCGTTCCCTTCTCACAAATTTTTATAAGCTCCAACAATGACGTCAGAAGATTGACACTTAAAAATAACTCCAACTTATTAGCTTCACTCTTACCCCCGTGTATATAACCCTTATATATAATCCATTTTCATCTTTAACAGTACTTTAACAGTACCGATTCTTTTTTTTTCAATCCATCTATAGAGTAATTTACCACCTCGCGAACGCCATACGCTAAAAATAGCACACTTTTTGGCTTTCATTACCTATTGTCTAAACCGTTCGACACAGGGTAAAAACGAAATTACCTACAAGTAGTATGACAACAAGGCTACTATAATGAGACAGCATTCTTGTATTACTACGCGGGGTTAGAGTGTAAAGTCCAATTTTAGCTGACCCAGTTAGCTACCGCCTGCCGAACACTTTTTTGCTTAATTTACTTCAAAGCAGACACTTTTACCTCAAAGCAGACACATAACCAAAATCATCAAAGAATCAATTTTTAGTTAATGTAGTCAACAAATAACACTGGAGATGTCAATAATAATGTAATAAACGTTTATTAAAGAAATTAGATCCCGAATAACTTAGATCTATATATACAAAATAATAATATAGGTAGATCTATAATCTATAGTCTAGTCAGGGCAGCAAACAGTGCACACAAAAGTGCCTTGTTTCAAAGATGCATAATTTTGCGTGCACTGTGCATGCCACCAGCCATCACACACATCACATTGGACCCAAACCTCTGCCCCGTTTTTTGCACCCTTTGACACATTCCTTCCAACAAGAGATCCTCTTCTATATCTAAAGTATCGTCATCTGCAGCCATGCCAAGCTCCATTGTTTGAACCAACTGTGAGTCCTCACTGCTGCTATCAGATAGATCTATTACTGGATACTGATTTACTTTCTTGGACTCCACTATTTTCATTTTTATTAATCTGCCCTTCTTCTCTCTTGATTCTTTTTTCTTCCCTTTCGTGCTCTCTTTTCCTTTTGTAGCCTCTTTTTGTGCATCCTTTATCTTTTTGCTTTCTTCCCTCTCGATCTTTCTTTTCAGTTTATTTTTTTCTATTTCTTCCTTGTCTGCTATTTTCTTTTTTAATGCTTCTCTAAACTCTTCTCCACTGACCAAGTTTGGCATTGTTGGAGCATTTTCTTTTTAAATCCTTTATATTAACTCGTGATGTCTGCTGCCGCCCGACCGACCGACCGACCGCCCGCCCGTTTTGAGCGATTTTTAACCCACTTGCTCGTAAGCTAGCGAGCTGAAATTTTGAAGGCTGTTTTGTGGAGATGATAAAAACTATGAATCAAAATTTCAGATCGATCGCATGTACCGTAATTAAATTATTGATTTTTTAGATTATTTTATTTATTCCTATGTATCATGCTATTTTTTGAGATAGAGCGTCGCGCTTCGTATTATATTGAACAACCTTTCTGTCGCGCAATAAGGTGCGTATTTTTTTGACAGCTCTTTTTATAAACATATTCCTGATCGGTGCGCATTATATTAAACACGTTTTACGACACAACTGCAATTTTGTATTTCTGAATGGTCTGGCGCTGCGTATTATAATGAACATTCTTTATTTACTTCTCGTACATAAAGGATTTATAGTCAAAAACTTGGTTTTTTACGGGTTTTTCTTATTTCTTCTTGTTTTTATTCCTTCTAACAAAAGCAGTCAGCTTCAAAATGTCATCTACTGTCAAGTTAGCTTTGACTGTGCAGTTTTTGGGTTCTTCTAGACTGCACGTTTCTATTAGCACCACAGCTAAGGCTTGAAACTTGTTCTCTTCTTCCTCTTTGCTAAGGTTGTCTCCTGCAGTAGAACTTGTCATTGTCAGTTGACAAAAAATTTATTAAATTGGTTGCGACCCATTTCATCATATAAAAAGTTTGAATAGTCATGTAGTGCTTTAAGTTGTGCAGCAGACAAATAATTGGACTTTGGTGGTGATGATGCAGGTAATGATTCTGGTTGGGAAGATTTGTAAATGATAGACTTATTTTCATTCTCAAATGGGCTGTTTTCCTGTATAATGGGCTGGGTCTCTATGACTACTTGTGTTTCATTCGCAATTGGTTGTGTCTCAATGAGTGCCTGTGTGTAAGATTCAATTGGCTGTGTTTCAGTGGTTGCTGCTGTGTCGGATTCTATGTGTTGTGCCTCGATGATTGCTTGGTTATCGTTGGGACTCAATCAATTTGTTGTCATTTATGCTGTGCAGGTGGTTTAGCTTAATTTTCCTACATGAAAAAGTGTTCGCAACGAAGTAATATCCTACAAAAAAAACAAATATACTTCAACGCGAACATGCCTTCAAAACGAACACTACTATTTTCAAATAACACTAAAGGCCAAGAGCTAGACCCTTATTTAACTAAATTTTTCTGCAGAATAAAAGTGTTCGGTACGAAGTAAAATCCAACTTTAAACTTACTTCGTCGCGAACACCCCTTCGAAACGAACATTGCTATTAAATAGCATTGTAAAGTATAACAGCGTGGTTACTGGCCTATTTGTAAGTGATGATGCAATACCAAACACGTGTGTTTTCCAAAGCGAACAGGAAAAGTAGTCTTAACCCGGAAATCAACTCCGTTCTTCCTAGGGACGCTGACAGCATGCATGGCGCAAGGATCAAAATGTTGACACACATTTACTCACAAAATAGTGCGTCCCGGCAAACGAAACGATAAAATGATATTGAAAACAGAACTACTTTCGACTTACGGGTGTTCGTTTTCGTGTTAGACGGAAAATAAAATTACAGAGAACGCTTTATGAAATAGTGTTCGCTTCGACATAGCGTTCGCGAGGCGGTAACTTACTCTATGGCTTTCTACGCCATTCATCAGATCGCTATTAAACTTTGGAAGATTGTTGAGTACGATCCAAAGATTGTACCTAGCAAAAAACGTTTTAAAAATTAACACTCATCGGGGCCAGTGGTCTAAGTTGTCTTTTTTGTCTTCCTAAATTAGCAATATTAAAATTAGTTTTAAATTAGCTACTGAGAAACATAGGCAGAAAGTTAAAAGTAAGGATTTTTAACGCTATTGTGAAACCTGTGCTGCTATATGGAGCCGAGACATGGAGAACAACGGCCGTAAACCTGACCAGAATCCAGTCCTTCATCAAGAATTGTCTAAGAAGGATTCTCAGAATTCACTGGCCGGACAAAATCAGCAACCAGGAGCTGTGGCAGTGGACAAAACAGAAGCCCATTGAGGAAGAGATTCTTCAGAAGCGGTGGAGGTGAATTGGTCATACACTAAGAAATCCTTCTTCTAATACCCAAAAGCAAGCCCTGAAATGTAACCTACAGTTTAGGCGGAAAAGATGCCGTCCATGAAATACTTGGCGCCGAGAATTGGAGACAGACATCAAGAGAAATGGCCATGAATGGAAGATCCTGGAGAAGCTGGCCCAGGATAGAAACCTACTTGACGCCTCTAGTAGGTGGCCTATGCCCTTGGAGGAATCGCAGACATCGACGATGAGGTGGATGCCCCTCATGGACGAGAAGGCTCAACAACAACAACTGTGAAAATGGATTTTGACCAAACTTCGTATATAAAAACTTGATATCCCACGTTAAATATGATAGGCATCAAACTCCTAATCACATTTTATGACTTTTAAAACTTTGGAAAGTTGCGTTTGCCTCCAGAAAATGTTTTTGGCATAGCTAAATTTTAAAAATAAAACTAAAAGGAGGCCGTGGGCCCACAATGTCATTTTTTCCTTATTTATGCTATGAATGGATATGGAACAAAAATTTTACGTAAAACTTCGTAGCCTATATTAAAATATTATGGTGCATTTAGCTCCTATTGTCAACTACTTCAGGGCCAAGAGTGACCAACATTAGGTGGTTTTTGTTTTATTAAGCCTTTAAGAATTTGTGTCCCATTCGATTTCACAAGATCTTGAAAAAACAAACCCGTAAAAACAAAGTTTTTGACTATAAATCCCTTATATATGAGACATAACTAACAGTATTGATTATTTTCAAACATTTACAGACTGAATCTGTCTTAACTCAAGTTTGCTTCATAACCCTAGGGGGGGAGGGGTGGGTGGGAGGGGGAGAGGGGAAAAGTCTGGTCACCGATTCGCTTGACCGAGCTCAGAGTGACACGTAAAATGTAAACAAAAGCGCACCGTCGCTTCGTTGGGTCGCCTCAATGCGTCAGCTCAAAATTTCACGTGGGCAAAAAAACAATAACAAACCGTGAATTTAAATTACATACCTCATATAAGGATAAACTAAAAATGCATTAATTTAATTACGGTACGTTCGATCGATCTGAAATTTTGATACGATGCATTGTTAGGTTAGACGGGTCCGTGTGCCAAATTTCAGTTCGATCGGATCATGGGAAGTGGGTCATTTTTGACTTCTGTTTTTCCGCCCGCCGAGCCCAGAGAGAGAGAGAGAGAGACGGCCGCGAAGTTAATATAAGGGATTTAATAAAACAAACCCGTAAAAACAAAGTTTTTGACTATAAATCCCTTATATATGAGACATAACTAACAGTATTGATTATTTTCAAACATTTACAGACTGAATCTGTCTTAACTCAACTTTGCATCATAACCCTAGTGGGGGGGGAGGGGTGGGTGGGAGGGGGGAGAGGGGAAAAGTCTGGTCACCGATTCGCTTGACCGAGCTCAGAGTGACACGTAAAATGTAAACAAAAGCGCCCGTCGCTTCGTTGGGTCGCCTCAATGCGTCAGCTCAAAATTTCACGTGGCAAAAAAACAATAACAAACCGTGAATTTAAATTACATACCTCATATAAGGATAAACTAAAAATGCATTAATTTAATTACGGTACGTTCGATCGATCTGAAATTTTGATACGATGCATTGTTAGGTCAGACGGGTCCGTGTGCCAAATTTCAGTTCGATCGGATCATGGGAAGTGGGTCATTTTTGACTTCTGTTTTTCCGCCCGCCGAGCCCACAGAGAGAGAGAGAGAGAGAGACGGCCGCGAAGTTAATATAAGGGATTTAATAAAACAAACCCGTAAAAACAAAGTTTTTGACTATAAATCCCTTATATATGAGACATAACTAACAGTATTGATTATTTTCAAACATTTACAGACTGAATCTGTCTTAACTCAACTTTGCATCATAACCCTAGTGGGGGGGAGGGGTGGGTGGGGAGGGGGAGAGGGGAAAAGTCTGGTCACCGATTCGCTTGACCGAGCTCAGAGTGACACGTAAAATGTAAACAAAAGCGCCCCGTCGCTTCGTTGGGTCGCCTCAATGCGTCAGCTCAAAATTTCACGTGGCAAAAAAACAATAACAAACAGTGAATTTAAATTACATACCTCATATAAGGATAAACTAAAAATGCATTAATTTAATTACGGTACGTTCGATCGATCTGAAATTTTGATACGATGCATTGTTAGGTTAGACGGGTCCGTGTGCCAAATTTCAGTTCGATCGGATCATGGGAAGTGGGTCATTTTTGACTTCTGTTTTTCCGCCCGCCGAGCACAAGACAGAGATGAGAGAGAGACGGCCGCGAAGTTAATATAAGGGATTTAATAAAACAAACCCGTAAAAACAAAGTTTTTGACTATAAATCCCTTATATATGAGACATAACTAACAGTATTGATTATTTTCAAACATTTACAGACTGAATCTGTCTTAACTCAACTTTGCATCATAACCCTAGTGGGGGGGGGAGGGGTGGGTGGGGGGGAGAGGGGAAAAGTCTGGTCACCGATTCGCTTGACCGAGCTCAGAGTGACACGTAAAATGTAAACAAAAGCGCCCGTCGCTTCGTTGGGTCGCCTCAATGCGTCAGCTCAAAATTTCACGTGGCAAAAAAACAATAACAAACCGTGAATTTAAATTACATACCTCATATAAGGATAAACTAAAAATGCATTAATTTAATTACGGTACGTTCGATCGATCTGAAATTTTGATACGATGCATTGTTAGGTTAGACGGGTCCGTGTGCCAAATTTCAGTTCGATCGGATCATGGAAGGTGGTTCATTTTTTACTTCTGTTTTTCCGCCCGCCGAGCCCAAGACAGAGAGAGATGATGAGAGAGACGGCCGCGAAGTTAATATAAGGGATTTAAAAATACCTACATCCATCATGATCCAGATTGAAATCTACTTCATTTTTAACTTAAATCTTGCACCTTTTGGTCCATGGTGGCCCTTAATGTCGTTGTTATTTTTCTTTTCTAAGCTATTTAAATATTATTTTATTTATCCGTTGCTAAGAAACTTGGACTACTTTTTGCACACTTCCGAGAAGGTTTCTGGCATAATTGTTTTTAAAACGTACCACTCATTGGTTTCTTTGAATTTATTGTTTTTACTGACAGTCAATTGATGTAAATTTAACTGCCGGATTAAGAGAATGGGGAAACATATCATTTTCGCTATGTTGGTTTAATTGGAAAAAGTGAATATTGAGAGTAGAAGAATCATACAGTTTTCATTGACATTGTATCCCTAGTTATTGGGATCGAGATCAAGTGGCATGCCACTTAGATAGATTGTATCTGAAACTGAAGTACCGATTCATGTGTGCAATATAAGACATAGACAATTTTATAATATAAAGTAAATATTATTTTTTTTGAAATTTAAAATAATCTACTATAAAAAACTACTATTTTCTTTTATTTATATATTTATAACATTTTTAAACACATCTACTCTTTAAAAAAAGAAGAATGTAACGCAAGTTCTTAACACATAGTGTCATATAAGTCTTAATGGTTAATGTATTTTTATAAAACCTTAAAACAATTAAATCCTAAAAATATTGCCAATTTAGTTGACTAAAACGTAAGATTAAGTAATTCAGTACCGGTGCTTTGTGGTGCGACGCTGACCTGAAATTGACTTTTATTACACGTCCAGTAAGATAAAAATTAAACAACCCCGTAAAAACAAAGTTTTTGACTATAATCCCTTATATATGAGACATAACTAAAATTATTTATTATGTTCAAACGCGTCACATTTACAGACTAAAACCAAATTATCTCTCCTGGCCTTAAATCCGGGGGAAGGGGGAAGGAGATGTGGACATCGACGGATGGCGTGTACGCATGAACTCAGCTTGCACATGGAAGAAAAACAATATCAAACTATGAAATTGAATTACATGTGTTATTAAAAGATAAACTAAAAATGCATGAATTTAATAACGGTACGTTCGAGCGATCTGAAATTTTGAAACAATGCATTGTTAGGTGACACGAGTCTATGTGCGAAATTTTAGCTCGATATCATCACGCGAAGTGGGTCATTTTTTACTTTTGTTTTTCTGCACGACGCAAACGACAGAGATGATGAGATGACGACCGACAGAGAGACAAGATTTAAAATATCGCTCAAGAGCCACAAAGCTAAGGATTTAGAGTTTCAATTTCATAATAATATCGCAATTTAATATAGCCATGACAGTGTTAGTTATCTTGTCGATATCCATTTATCCAGCCTGTAGCCAATTTATAAAATAATATTTTTAAACCTTAAATAATTTTTAAAAAGTAATTAAAGTTCACGAGGCCATAGGCATATTCTTTTAGTAAATATATTTTTGTATAGCTCATATAGGAAAAAATACACTTTTGGGCCTCCAGTGCCCAAAGAGTATGTCTAATGTGTTAATTTTGGTTTAGTTCATCTATCTAATATAATTAACGTATATAAACGTATGCGACGCCCGACGTCCTGTTTATATTACACAAAACAACAATATAAAATCATTAATAACAAGAAAGCTTTTAAACATATCATTTTGAGAAGTAAACTAAAAATTATAAATAATATTAATGTAAGTGCAGTAACAAATGTTCTAAGAACATAAATATTGTTGTCACCATGATGGAATCTTGCATAATCATAACATTTTTATCTATGTGAAAAACGGAGGCTATGTTCATTTTTAAATCCTTTATATTAACTCGTGGTGTCTGCTTGCTTGCACCCTTGAACCCTTGCACCCTTGCTTGTCGCCAAAACTTTGGATTAATTTTTAACCCACTTTCTCGCAAGCTAGCGAGCTGAAATGTTGCAGGCAGTTTTGTACCGATGATAAAAACAATGTATAAAAAATTTCAGATCGATCACATGTACCGTAATTGAGTTATTGATTTTTTAGATTATTTTATTTATTCCTATGTATCATGTTATTTTTTAGATAGAGTGTCGCGGTGTACATTATATTGAAATACCTTTCTGTCACGAAATAAGGTGCGTATTTTATTGACAACACTTTTTATAAACATATTCCTGATTGTGCGCATTTTATTAAACATGTTTTAGGACACAACTACAATTTTTTATTTTTTGGATGGTCTTGCGCTGCGTATTATAATGAACATTCTTTTAGTTACTTCTCATACATAAAGGATTTATAGTCAAAAACTTGTTTTTTACGTGTTTTTTTTATTCCCCATGAATGTATAATTGTATGAACTTTATTTTATTTATAAATATCCGAAACTAAGGAAGACGGGAATTAAGGAATGCTAGCAAATTTGACAATGTATCCCTAATTATAGGGATCGAAGTCAAGTGGCGGGCCACATGGATAAAATAAAACGTCTTCCATACAGTGTAGTTTAGAAGGTGGAGGGGGTATCGTATTAATAATAACACAAACAGATATATAATA
The DNA here is from genome assembly GCA_944989445.1 of Ampullaceana balthica. NCBI lineage: Eukaryota > Metazoa > Mollusca > Gastropoda > Lymnaeidae > Ampullaceana > Ampullaceana balthica. The sequence continues at coordinate 185,695 of CALYLW010001038.1, read as the reverse complement.
TACATTTAATGTATTTCATAACTTTTTAAATCTTTTTATATAAATATGATTTTAAATTTAAATATTTATTTTAGTTTTATATTTCTACACGTTTTTTTAATCTACATAGAATGAAACATTTATAAAACATAAGTTACTAATGTTAAGTCTCATGGATTTTAAATTACACTTTAATGGATTTTTTTCAATTATGATTTTCACATTCCTCATATTTTCTCAGTTTTGTATACACACAGTCAAATTAAATAAATACGCACCGGTGCTGTGTGGTGCTTCATTAATGGGAAACATAATTTTAATGCAAGTCCAATATGATTAGTGTAATTCGTAAATATAACATGTTCTCCAAAATATGCCTTTGCCTTCTGGTTTGTCGTTAAAGATTATGTTTTTGGTGTGTATATTTCAAATTATATTGACACTATCGAATGTATGTAATATTTCATGGTAGACAGCATACATCATACACGCACTAGTGATATACCAGATCAAATGGGACTGCAATAAAGCTTTTAAATAAAATACAAAATACACAAACAAATTGTGCAATGAAAACAATAAATTTGAGCTTTATTTTTAGACTGACACGACAGTAAACGTTTCGGCTAATGCCTTCATCAGTACAACATAAAATACATTCTTACAATACTTACATAAGTAATAATAACATTCTTAAAACATATTGTATTTTAAAATATTTATGTTAAATAAAAAGAAAGGAAAAACAAAAACAAACATGGACACAGGATATATGAAAAATGGGGGAAGTATCCAAAGTTACAGTAAAAACCACAACGGGAACAAGATTCTGCAGTTAAGTAAAATTATGAATTTGGTTAATTCCATATGGAGCCAACGTACCAAATCTTTTTATGAGTCTATTTTCCATGTGGATTCTATCATGGGTATTGCTTGCATATAAAATACCAGTTACTGCAATATCTGATATGCCGTTATGGTCAACACTGTTAAAATGTTTAGACACATGACATTGAGCCTGTTTATGTATATTATACAGGTGTTCTCTAAACCGATCTCCAAGACGACGACCAGTCTCACCCACGTAAATGTTATTACACCTCTTGCAAAGAATTGCATAAATCACGTTGCGACTTGTGCAAGTGAATACATCTTTTATTAATTATTTATCAAGAGGGAAAGAAATGTTGTTAATTTCCATCACATATGGACAAGTATTGCAACGGTTACAGTTGCAACCTTTTGTTCCAATATATGCTTTCAGTGTGGGAAGGTGACTTCTTACAAGAATATCTCTGAGTCTTCTATCTCTCCGGAAAGCAAAAAGAGGAGGTTTTTTGAAGACCTGCTGAGTTAGAGGGTCAGCCATAAGGATTGGTCGGTTTTTGAGAATCACCTGGTGGGCTTTAAAATTATGAGGATGAAAAGTTAAAATAAATTTGGATCGATCACATTGATCAGAAACAGATGATGTAAACGTGTCCTGTCTGGTCATACCTTTAATTCGATTGACAGCGGATATTAAAACTGTATCCGGGTATGACCTCATTCGAAAAAAGTACAGCATCTCATTACTTTTCTCCAAAAAGTCTGCATCATCACTGCAGGGTCTTTTAAGTCTCAATAGTTGCGAAAATGTGATAGAGCTCTTACAAGATTCAGGATGGGACGATGTGTACATAAGGAAACTATGGCTGTCTGTAGACTTGTAAAAAAATTGATGTGGATATTTTATTTTCTTTCAATTTAATTTGTATATCCAAAAAATTAACAGAACTCCTATGGATTGTTGAAGTGAATTTGATTGAAGCATGGAAGTTTCCGACGAAGTCAATAAAACTTTGCAATTGTTGCATCTCCATTTTTGTAACTCCAATGCAATCGTGGGTGAGACTGGTCGTCGTCTTGCAGATCGGTTTAGAGAACACCTGTATAATATAAATAAACAGGCTCAATGTCCTGTGTCTAAACATTTTAACAGTGTTGACCATAATGGCATATCAAATATTGCAGTAACTGGTATTTTATATGCAAACAATAGCCATGATAGAATCCACATGGAAAATAGATTCATAAAAAGATTTGGTACGTTGGCTCCATATGGAATTAACCAAATTCATAAATTTACTTAACTGCAGAATCTTGTTCCCGTTGTGGTTTTTACTGTTACTTTGAAAACTTCCCCCTTTTTCCTATATCCTGTGCCCATGTTTGTTTTTGTTTTTCCTTTCTTTTTATTTAACATAAATATTGTGAGTGTCTATTGGTACTCGAGTACCAATAGCAGGTCCCTGGTGGGAAAGCTATTGGTAGTCATCCAATAGGATGACAGCAACACCGGAAGTTCCGGAACTTCCAAAACCCGCGAAACCCGCCATTTTATTGTTCGTCGCTTCATGACTACACGCACTGAAAATGAATCCAGAAGAAAGCTTAGCTTTGAATAACTTTTTTGATTCATTTAAAGATCTGGAAAATGCCATAAATTCAGACTTTATTAAAACAAGTTCTATAAAGGTAAGCTTTTGTTTTTATTCCATTTATTGAATTAGGCCTGTTCATTATTATTTATTATTTTAATACTATTTTATAATTTTAGCAATAATTATATTTATAATCTGAGCGGACCTGCATAATACTGCATATCGTTAGTGACCGTTAGTTAATGATTAATCATTAATTAATTAATTAGTAATACTACGAATTTAGCTGATATAAAACTATACTATTATTAACTGCTCCAGTGCAATCAACTTTGTATTTTTATTCTATGTCTATATAATTATGAAGTATGAAGTACCTTTATTTACTTTATTATTATTATTACTACTTTCTTTTAAAAAGGATAATTATTATTCTCCCCAAAACTAGCATTGTACCTGTGGTCATAAATCCATTAAGTTAATTTAATTTAAAGCATGAAAAAATGAAATACGATAGAATGGTATAGTATAGCCATAGCCAGTATAGCATAAAAATTTAAAAGTGAGAGTCTGTAACAGTGACTAACAGAATAGATAAGACATGCAAAGAGTGGGAGAATAATAAAATGTTTCTGGGAAAGAGCCTGCTTGAGTTTTTTTCAAATATCTTCACTGTGGTTGTAAAACAAACAAAAAAACAACCCCCCCCCCACAAAAAAGACAACAAAAAATATTTAATAAGTAAGACTGTCCTTGGATTCGATCCGCATATCACAGTCATAATGATAAATTGAACTAAGCTAGATTAACCACTGAACTGGATAAGCTTATGAAAAATATAGCTGTTTTAAAATTATAAGTAATTATCATTAATTGCACACCCAATAAATTTTTATGGCGGTGCTACTTTAAAATTTCAGTAATCATGACATTTTAATTAGTATTAGCATATAAATTACACAAATTAGCATAAATCGAGTGATATCGGCTATTATTTTGTCTATACCGGGCACTTTTTTTCTAGCCACTAAAAGACGCATCTGCCGTTGACCCGTGTGGATAATACTCAGCATTATTCGAATGGCCAAAACATTGCGAATAATCACAATTGTTATTCCTGCCTAGAATACTTTGTCATGCTGCGTTCTGCCAACTAAATAGAAATTTAGTTATTAAATTTGATAAGAGTATTACTATAAGACATAAGCTCTACTAATATATTACAAACAGTCCTCCTGTATAAAATAGTCAGTGAATACTGTCTTATCTATGCATACACTCCTTCTATACAGAAGAAGATTATTGCGTCCACAGGCAAAGCCCGTCTGTTAGCAAGTGACGCAGTGTTCACGGGCCACAGATATGAGGGTTCCATGCGTTATCCAGCCCCCCTTTTATTCCCAAACTAGTGTTAGGTACCCATTCGAACCTGGGTGAACTCAGGGACACCCTGAGTCTATGAATTAATGTTTATTATGTCATACAAAGTAATATTAATATGTGCTAATTAAGTATTAAAATTGTTATAATATGTATAATTTATTAGGTACTTTAATATTTTTAATTATTTTACATTATTGTCATTGTAGATGTATTCAATTTTATTTATTATTAATTCTAGTTGCCATCTACAAAAGGATCAGTGGAGCACCAGAGTTTGATCTACCAATTTCTATTGTTTGAGTGTAAGCATGGAAGAGAAAGGTTTTCAAAGTCCAAGGGCTTGAGACCTAACCAGAAGGTGTGGTATTTTTTGTTGTTGAAGATTTAAATATTAATATTTTGTGCCATCATGACTTTTGTAATTTTCTTTAATACAAATATGATTTAAAAAACTGTTATATTTGGTTATTTTGGTTTACAGATCCCTAAAAATTGGATGTCCTGCCAAGATAAAAGTAAGAATGGTTCAAGTCCAGGACAGTTTGAAATTGCAAAAGGTGTATTCTAATTTAGTACATGTCAACATGTGCTGTCCCAGGAGGTATTTAAATTCTCCAACATACTGTTAGAATAAATATTTTAGCGTAGAGGAAAAGTATTTTTGTATATTGGTTACACATTTTCTGTATTTTATTTTTATACACCATTTTTTCACCCTTTTCTTTAGAGTGTTAATGCTTTGCCAGAGCGACGAAAGATCCAGTTAACGCCTATGATCAGAACACTTCTGAAATGTACGGTCTCCAACACAGAACTCATGGAAGTGATTTTAAAAGAGCAAAATGTTTGTGTGACACCCAAAGACGTCAGTAATCTGAGAGTGAAGTTGTGTGCACCCAGTCAAGAAAGAGACCAGCATGCCACTGAAATTTTGTTAAATGGTATAGTTGGGGAAATGGCCAAGTCAGTTTTGGGAGGGATGGGAAGGGTAATTTCATTTACCTGGCCTATGCAACTAATAAGATGGTTGATTGTATTCAGAGGTTTTGGTTATGGATATTACTTATAAAACCAACATCTATAACTTGCCGTTGCTTACAATAATGGCAGTTGACAACAATGGTAGAGGTCGTCCTGTCATGCACGCATTTTTACATTGTGAGCAGCAGAATGTGTTGGTCAAATGTTTAGAATTTTTAAAAATTTTTTTTTGTTTTTCCTAGCTCATGTTTTTTTGTTAACAAAGATTTTTCAGAAATAGGGGCCATTAAAAAAGTTTTCCCTGAAGCCAGTATTTTAATATGTGCATTTCATATTAATTTGGCTCTTCAAAAGGCTTTGGCCAAAAAGGGTCTAACCTCAAGTTTAGTTAAAGCTATTTCCAATATTTTTCTGTCTATGAAGGATGCAGATTCAGTATATGAATATAACCTATTAAAAGAAGAAATTAAAATTATTGCACCCTTACAGGTCATAACGTATTTTGAAGAAAAACTGGTGGAACAAGACCGAAATTTTGGCCAGACATTTAAACCTAGAGACTATCACATTAGGCTTGACCACCACAAACCATGTGGAATCTTATCATTCCAAAATTTAAAAAATCCTGAATCATCAAACAAATTTAAATGTGTGAATTAGTCGTCTCATCTACCATGATGACCAAAATAACAAAGATTTCCAAATTAACATCAATTTTAAATTCCAATGCTAGACACTACAATAGACACTACAATACACAGCTAAACAATTCAATTGTAAACCAAATTAAAAATGATTTGACTCATTTTGCTTCAGGATATGTCATTCAACAGTTTTTATCTTTAGATAAAACTGCCTTTCAATTTAATCAAATATCTAGTGACCCTTTCTGTAATGTTGTATGCTCCAATACAAGTTGTGTTGTAACATTTAATAATTGCACTTGTTACTTTTTTAAAAATGTTGGTCTTTTCTGCAAACATATTATGTTTATGCTAAAGCAGAATGGTCTTTCAATTTACGAGTCAGTGCATATAACACATACGTTTAAGAATATGTTACATTCTGAATGTCTTAGCCTTGGTCAAAATGTACATGGCACTGATGCCGTCAGCCAACATGTTTTTGATAATGTTTTGATAAGTACCCCAGAAGATAAATATGTTTTGACAAGTAAACGTGTTAAATAAATATTTGCCTTTGCTTGGGGACGCTGATTTCAAAGATAAATCTCTTCAAGTCATACATTTTATTAATCTCTGGCATGGTATTGACTCCTCAGATGACATAGCTGATTTCACTCCCTCTATTTCTTTAGCTAGAAATTCAAGAAATGTCCATTCAAATCATGTTGATTCCTTGCCTTGTTTGTCTGTTGATGTACCATCGGCTAATGATTCACTTCCAGGTTCCTCAAGTATCACCAAAAGTAATGTTATTTCACTGCCAGGTTCATCAGATATTACCAAATGTAATGATATTTCACTACCTAGTTCATCATTTACTACCAAATGTAATGTTATTTCACTGCCAGGATCCTCAGGTACTACCAAATGTAATGTTATTTCACTGCCAGGTTCCTCAGGTACTACCAAATGTAATGTTCACTGTCTAAAGCTACCAAGTGTAATATTATTTCACTGCCAGGATCATCATTTACTACCAAATGTAATGTTAGTTCACTGCTTAGTACATCAGGTACTACCAAATGTAATGTTAGTTCACTGCTTAGTACATCAGGTACTAACAAATGTAATGTTATTTCACTGCCTAGTACATCAGGTACTACCAAATGTAATGTTATTTCACTGCCTAGTTCATCAGGCACTACAAAATCTAATATTATTTCACTGCCTAGTTCATCAGGTACTACCAAATCTAATGTTATTTCACTGCCTAGTTCATGAGGCACTACCAAATTTGATGTTATTTCACTGCGTTATTTTGCAACAAATGTAACTAATTGAAATGATGCTCAATCTTTACCTTGTGTATCATTGACATTCAGTGAGACAACTAGTTTCTCTACCATTGCTTTAAAAAAAGTACGAGTGAAGGGCAGGCCACATAATAAACAGACTTTCACAAGGAGAAAAAGATAGCATTCAGTTCATTTGCAATTTGAAAAATTAACAAATGACCTTAAATTTGGATTATATGTAAATGCATGTGTAACAGGTGGGGAGCTCCCTTACACCAGGGGCGGATTAAGACTGCACGGGGCCCCTGGCTGCAATTCAAACTGGGGCCCTATCCAGCCAGTGTACCTTTAGATAAAATGATTGCTAGCAGCTAATATAAGACTGTAACTTGTAAATATTCATCCAAAATGATTAATCATGAAAAAACCGAATTTGATGAAATAACTTTTTGCCGGTATCCTAAAATTGAGTGTAAAAGACAATTTTATAAATTAAAAAACAGCTGGAAAAAAAAATTTACACTTCAACCGGGGATCGAACCCGCCACCGCTTGCACCAGAAGCCTTAGTACTTCACATTGGGCCACGAGATCTCATTTAGGATTGTCAATTTAAAATATATATATAATATTCTTTTATAATTTCTGTTATTGAGCCTATCAAATCAGGTTTTTTTGACTGCTAAGGCTATCGTGTGGGTAAAGATATCATTTTAATAGATGAGATTTTATTAATTTATCATATTTACAGCAATTCATGTATACATTTGTCCACATTTATTATAAAATATGCTAAGTTTGGGGGCCCCAAATCATCGGGGGCCCCCTGGCTTTAGCCCGTTCAGCCCCCCCCCCTTAATCCGCCATAGCCTTACACCATAGACCAATTGAAATTGCCCCAGTTTTTGGGTACATGTCTAGTGGTTAATGATTTTAGCTCAATTAAGGATCAATTTCAGGATGATGCCTGGGAAGAATTGTTAGCTACAGTGCATATGAAAAAAATATGACAATCTATTTACTTGTTTGTCTTGTAACATTTTAGATAACGGTGAATTGAAGATGGTGCAATGTGACAATTGTCTGGAATTGTTACATTATGATTGCGCTGGATATAGATCCAGTATGAAAATTAAATCATGGTTTTGTCAGTCATGTTGGTAATTTTTTGTACCTTGTTGTACATTGCTTTCATTATATAATTTGTAATTTCTTCCATTTTTTGCAAATGTTTGATATTACAGATTTTATACTTGATGTGTGGTTAATTTATGTGTTTCTCATTCTTTATGTGTATATTCTAGGACTGTTAACGATTATTTTAAATTTAATAGTTAACTTTTGACAAATTAACGATTAATTAATCGTTAATTTTGATTTAAGCTAAAAATTAAAATTTATGATGTCATAAGTAATATTATTGACCGTTCTTGTTGAAAATCTAAATAGCACTGGAATGTCTCCTTTATATGCCATCTTTTTACCAACTACGCAAAAGAGAAGTATGTTGACATTATTTGGTTCATGTGATGAGCGGGTCTAATTGACAATATAACCAGCCGAGCTGAACAATTATTCACTTGGAACTGAGGTAACTGGTAATCACAAAACGGTCTTGGCAGGGAATGACATTATCGGATATCGGTCTTCATTAAGTTTCCACCATTGTAGAAGGTTAATTTATTCAAGAACTTTCATCTCCATTTTGTAACGAAGTTATTCATCAGAAGAGCTGTCATCATTGTCTGTCTCTGAGTCAGACTCCATTACTGCCATTAGCTTAATATGCTTTTCATTCAGGTTTGATAAGTAGGTGAAGTGCTAGAAATATGGTAGGCAAACTTTATCTACATTTGGAACATTCCGGTCAGGAAATTTATTATCCGCTGCTATTTTTTATTATTATTTATTTTAATTCCAGTGATTTGTAAGTGATGGGTTGATTAATCGTTAAAAATAATTTAATTTTTACAATTTTTAACGATTAATCGAGAAATTAATTGTTAATATCCGCAGTCCTAGTATATCTAATACAATGTAATTTACATTTTTAATTCATTTTAGTCGACAGCATTTTTAAAATTGTAACTGTAAATATGTAAATTTTTGCCTTGTATTAAATGTAATTTTTAGTATATTAATTATAAATTTGTATTTCGTTTTTATGTCAATTTAGTGTCCGAAACCTAATATAATATATATATATACTTTTGGTAAAGTTTTTGTATTTTATTTTAATGTTTAATTAGTTTCATTGCCGTATGTGATTTGTTTTTTTGTTTATAATAATATATATTCTCATGTTGTATTACATGTATAATAAAAATATTACAATTGATAGATTGTCATTATTATTCTTGATTTTAAATTGTTTCAATATTTTAATTAATATTTAAAATATTTATTGTCTTATATAATTTTAGTTCATTTTAAAATTATTATTTTAAATAAAGCATACAACCTGTTTAAAGTTGTGTAAATTGAATGGCAAATAATAATTTGTTACCTGTGTAATAATATGATATAAATAATATTGCCTAATATATTGCTCTTGCAAGCATCACTAGGCAACTGAACTGAAGATGGACATTACCTACAACATGCTAAATTTTTTAAACTTATGTATTAAGTGCAGATTATTAAAAGAACGTTTCAATAATATTTCTATTATGTCAAAAAATAGAGTGACTTAGTAAACAATTAAAATTAGTAAACACGACAGACAGGGGCTTTTTCGCTAACATGCCCAGGCCAAGCCGTTCAGACCAGTGGTGGAACCTGAGTCGCAAACACCAGAGTTTAGTGACTCAGATGAGAACAGAGCATTGTCCAACCAACTCGTACTTCCACAGGCTAGACCACAACAGGGACTCGAACTGCCGTCATTGCAGCCAAGCGTCTGAGGAGGTCGTACACGTGCTGACGTCTTGCCCCGCGCTAGACATAGCCATGGACGTGAGGGAGGCGGAGGAGTCCCATGTAAAGACAATGTTGTATGGCACTGCTCAGCAGATGGAGCAGATTGCCCAGGTACTAGCCAAGGCCTTAAGAGATTAGTATCATGCCTACAGAATATGTGTTTAGTTTAGTAAACAATTACATAATCACATAACCCTACTGAAAATAGTAATGCAAAACCAATATGACGACCATGTTAGGAGTATGCTAAGATTTAATATAGAAAATTGTCAGCCCGTCAAATATACTCTATAATATAATAAAGAGTGTCAATATTTATACATGTTACTACTTGTGATTTACCTAACACTATTACACTTACACCAATCAGCAAGCCACTCATATATTTATTTTAATTTTTTTTATTACGGCTAAAATGAAGTGATTATTAGTAATAGTAATATGTTAGCATGGATTTTAAAAAAAAACAACCTGTCCCAATACCACTTACAAGACATAGAACATTGACCAACTATAATTATACTTCATGTAAATATGTCAACACTGGGTCCGTCCTTAAATGTTGTCACGCGGAAGGGGTGTCACGCATTGTGACGAGTGGGTGAGGGTGTTTAAGAAATGTGACGTCATTTAAAAAAACCACTCATCTTTCAATTAAAGTTCAATTTAAATATTTCATTGCTTGCAATTTATTTAATGACGTTTTCAATGGCTTTACACGTGTTATGATAATAGAGAGCAGACTTGCACTAAATACATAGGGGGCGGGGGGGGGGCGTGTCAAAGCTTTGTGACGCCACATTGGAAAAAAATGAATTATCTAAGTTTTTTTAACGAGTTGGAGGGGGTAAAAATCTGCCGAAGTTGCGTGACATCATTTATTGATGGCCCCATTATTCTAATACTACATATTTTATGATAAAAGTATTAAAAGACTAAAAACACTTAAACTAAGACAAGACCAATGACTAAAACTAATGAAATCAATTTAACATTCACATTATTACTATTTAATTAGAGCTGACAAGACAAATAACAAATGAATATTAAAAAAAATAATAATACAAAATTTTTAAAAATAAAAGATATAATAACAAGTTAATTAATATGTAAAATAAAATAGATTGTGGTAAAAATAAAAACAAAACCCGACCAATGACTAACACTAACAGTTACAAATACGAATACGAGTTATTAGTCAATAATATTCAACATCAAACTCTTAATATCACCTAGCAGTAGTTTTATTAATAATTAATAATAGCGGACTACCAATAGCCGAAAGCCGGAAGTTGCTATTACTTCCGGCTTTCGGCTATTGGTAGTCGAGTACCAAGCTATTGGTACCTGACTACCAATAGCCGCAGCCTTATAAAAAGTGTTGTCAATACAATAAGCACCTAATTGCGTGACAGGAAAAGTCGTTCAATATAATACGCACCGCGACACTCTATCTCAAAAAATAACATGAGACATAGAGGTAAATAAAATAATCTAAAAATGCAATAATTTAATGACAGTACATGCAACCGACCTGAAATTTTGATACATCGTTTTTATCATTGACACAAAAACTGACTGCAAAGTTTCAGCTCTTTAGCTTACCAGGTAGTGGGTTAAAAATAGAGCCAACATTTTTTCGACAAACAAGCAAGGGTTCAGACACCACTAGTTAATATAAAGGATTTATTTTTTATTAAACACGTACAAAAACAAGTTTTTTACTATACATTCTTTATGTACAAGACGTAACTAAAAGAATCAATATACATAATTTGCAATCTCTGTTACTTCGGTCTTTCAGGTCTGTCCGTGAAGCTACTAATTTTAGAAAGCAGCGCATCAATTTACTGCACCAAAAAAGAACTTTTTTGGAACGGCCGCATAAAATTGTTCAATAGGGAAATAAATGAATAAAATAAAAATAAATAAAATATATGAAAATTCTGTATTACGTTATTTTTTAATAGATGTGCATTTATTTTGAAAAATTCCGTCATTTTTGACGGGTGATACACTAGTGTTAATTATAATACGCAGCGCAAGACCATCCAAAAATACAAATTTTAGTTGTGTCTAAAAAACGTGTTTAGTATAATGCGCACCGATCAGGAATATGTTATAAAAAAGTATTGTCAATAAAATACGGACGTTATTGCGCGACAGGAAAGGTTGTTCAATATAATAAGCACCACCACACTCTATCTAAAAAATGTAACATGATACATATGATAAATAAAATGAACTTAAAATTCAATAATTTAAATACAGTGCATGCGATCTATCTGAAATTTTGACACCTCGTTTTTATCATCGGCACGAGTCTGCCTGTTAAATTTCAACTCGCTAGCTTACGAGGAAGTGTGTTAAAATCGATTCAAAATTTTTTCGACAAGCGAGCAAGGGATCAGTCACCACGAGTTAATATACAGGATTTGATTTTTAAAAAACCTTAAAAAAACATGTTTTTGCCTATAAATCCTTTATTTACGAGACATAGGTAAAAGAATGTTCATTATAGTACGCAGAGCACAATAAAAAAAATCCACAATTTTAGTTATGTCTAATATAATGCGCACCGATCGGGAATATATTTTTAAAAATTATCGTCCATATAATACGCACCGAATCACGCAACAGTAAAGTAATAAAAGGTCGTTCAATATAATAAGCACCACGACACTCTATCTGAAAAAATAACATGATGCATAAAGATATATATTACAAACTGAATATTAAATCATTTAATTACAGTACATGCAATCGATCTGAAATTTTGATTCATCATTTTTATCATCAGCACGAAACTGCCTGCAAATATTTTTAGCTCGCTTGCTTGCGAGGAAGTAGGTTGAAAATCAATCCAAAGTTTTTTCGACAAGCAAGCAAGGGCTCAAACAAACAGACACCACGAGTTAGTATAAAGGATTTAAAAAGAACCGGTGCTGATAAATTTATCAGGAGTTTGTGTGAACAAAACTAAAAAAAAAGAAGAAAATTAATGTTAAAATTGTTGTTTATATTTAGAGGATCCGTTAAAATTTAAATTTAAATCTAAGAGATATAAACCAAATATTTTGTGTTTTGTAAATGTTTGGTTGAATGTATATTAAAAAATCGCACTGCAATATAAAGTTTAAAATATTGATTAATCTTAAATCTAATTTTTTTTTCAAAGTATTAAAACCATGAATTTTATTTAATAACTTAGATATGCATGTTTTTTAAGTAAAAGCCAACTCACTTCCAATGTTGCTTTTTTGTCAATGAAAAACGTTATATTCCATTCAAGTGGCATGCCACTTAATTTCGATCCCTGTATACAGCGATATTGTTGAATGAATTGCAAGCATTCCTTTATCCTAGTCTTCTTATTTTCAGATTATTTATAAATTATAGAGCGTTTATACAAATCAATACATTTATCGGAAAAAAGAAATTGCGTATTTACATTGTCTTTGTTGTTTACATTGCTGTACAATTTCTGCTCATTGTATGTTCACATGTTGGCAACTGTCAGGTGGTATGAGAATCACTTTGAGTGAATGCTTTTTGAACGTGTTAACACTTTTCATGAATATAATGTTTTTAGTGAACTCCTGGTCACAAGCTGTGAGACCAGAGGACACGCCAGGGTCAGTCGAGACCAGGGTTAAATATTAGGGTTAAAAGAGAGGAGTTTGGGGGGGGGGAGCAGTTGTGTAGTTCAGGCGGGTCTGGCGAGACCGGGATACTGCAGAGTTACAGTAAGACAGAGTTGAAGTTAACGTCGCCCAGAAGCGGTCGGTTCGTACCGAGGGGACTTGTACGTTTTGTGTATACGCAGGCCTTAAGAGGACTTGAGCAGCGGCCTAGGAGCGGTCGCATCGGACCGAGGCGTGCTCGTGAAGAAACTGTGAAGAAATTGTAGTGTCGGGAGTGGGTACACCCAGTGGTATAAGGAGGTATTTGCTGTCTAGGCAGGACAGCCAGTTTGTACAGTTGTGTATAGTATAATAAACATTGAATTGTTACACAGACTTGTGTCATCTCTTGCATGTGTATGTAGCGGAGAGCAAGGCAACAATCCACCTAACATCGAGACTTAACAGCAACAATATTGATGTTTAAAAAATGTGTTACAGCTCTTGCATTGATCTTATATTTAATTTTACTTTTAATAGTTTGCTTCTCTCCAATTTCATAATTCTCTTGTTGTAAAATTTTCCATCTTTAAAAAATTCGATCATTTCTTTTCAATCCATCTTTTCCCTCCAGACAGTCTAAATATTCACTTGTACTATTAAGGGTAAATAAATCTCCCAACTAGAAAAGAACTATTCAATTGTTTTAATCTCTAATCATTTTCTACACTCATCGAATGCAGTAAATGACGTGGTCCATTATTATAAGTTTTTTAACCTAGATCTAGATTTTTCGACCTTGTCTATGTTTCTAGGTTTTTATTTTAAAAATAGCTATAATCTAGGTTTTTCTTTTTTTTAAAATTATTAAACGATGTTATATTACAAAAATTAATAAATATATGTGCAAGTAATATCCTAAATAAATTCGCTTTTTCAAAAATAGTATTAAGCATTAGGTGGCAACAGTTCTATTCAGCCACTCTGTCATCTTACATTATATCTATGGCTTTATCCAACTAAATTCGAAAGTTGGAGTTGCTGCTGTCCCATCTGTCTGAAGAAATTTTGTAAAAGATAAAACAGTTGGAATGAGCCAAAATATTCCATTTTATTAGACTTCATGATACACTTAACAGCTCTACAATTTTCTGCTGCTTGCGTTGAGAGAATATTCTCCCAAGTATACATGGTATAATCCAAAAATAACTTAATACACCCCTCAGATAGACATAGTTATAAAAACATTTTTTAAAATTCCGTATGCAAGAACCAACACATACAAAATTGTCATTCTTTCCGTCCGGATCAAACGAGGAGAACCAAAACTCTATCAACATTTAAAATTCAAATAAAAATAAAAGACGAGACATAAACAATGGATAAGGGTAGGACTCAATTATCTTCTGTATAAGAGGAGCGTCTGTAATAGATAAAATAAGAATGATTACAAGAATGCTGATAAGATTGTCATTACTAATGAAGATGACATAAGTAATGAATAAATGCAGATGTAAGTATATATTACAAATACTTATGTAGAACATACTGGTACCTAAGGGGCCGCCTATAAATGACGACATGCATCTGGGGGGGGGGAGGGAGTTGGTCATACTTTAGTGATATGTGTGATAAAGGGGAGGGGGTGTTTAAGAACTGTGACGTCACATCAAAAACGCGCAACTTTATATGAAAGCTCCACTTAAATATTTGATTGCTTACAATTTATTTAATGAACTTTTAAATGGCTTCGCGTGAGTTACTATATTAGACTGTAGCTAGCACTAAATACACAAAATGACAATAAAATGATTTGAAACGAACAAATTTTCAAATAGGAAATATGGCTATTTTTTATTTATTTTTTGGGGGGCGGGGGGGGAGAGAGAAGCTTTATGACGTCATATTTGTTCATTTTTAGCGTGTCTAGGTTTTTTCTTTCGGATCTAGTTGTTGTTTTTTTTGACATGTTGGCTAGGTTTTTCCCAAAATTGTCACTGGCAGCATTTGTAACTATGGTTTTTCCTCTTATATAATTTAATTTTATACAATTTATTCTTTTTAAGAGCCTGCTCGATTTAATTTTTTTTAAAAAAAATCATTTTCTCAGTGTGACACGCAAATGATATACGTCGTTTACTAAATCTTATATTAAAATTTAATTTTGATTATTTGCCATAATTCCAATAGTAACCTACACAATGATTAGACTTAAAATGTATCCTAAATGTTTTGCTTAATTTTTCCAAAAACATATTAACAGTGGCTAAGCGAGAGATAGTGCCACCAATGTTTTGGCGATATTATTAACGTCTGCTCCTACCAATAAAGAGAAACCTACAAAGCGTCACAATCGTGCCACTCTATATACTTATAGATGTTCCCACCCCCCATTAGCCTCACTTTTACTCAGTGCATATTATTCCTATCTATAATCAATTTTCTTCTTAGGAGTGAGTTCTTTTAATCCATCACCTGCTCCTTCATCATTTATGAAAGTAATCGCTCCTAAACAATCGCACGTAATATTGAAGCTAACTATGGTCTACAATCAACATACATAATTTGCAATGTATGTCACGTCCCGTCTCTCCTTTCCGTGACGCTACTAATTTTAGAAAGCAGCGCAACAAATTACTGCACCAAAAATAAATCTTCGAATGTTCCACATACAATTGTGCAATATGAAAATAAATGAATAAAATAATTATAAATAAAATAAATAAAAGTTATGTATTACATTATTTTTTATTCTGATGTGTATTTTTTCAAAATAAACAGATTTCAGCTGAAATATATTTATTTTGAAAACTGCCGTCATTTTTGACGGGTAATAGTAGTGATACGCTAGTGGGTTCATTAAAAAATTCAGATTTCGAAAGAAGAGAATAAAAACTTTGTAAGAAAGAATATTGTGTTTTTCATATTTGTACGTGTATTCAAATTGTATTTCCCGTTTTTCGCATCACAAAGAACCAGTATGACGTATTTTATGAGAATGGTATATATCATTGATAAGCAATGCTGGGACTATTAAGGAATGGATCTATTTTACAAAGGACAAGTTTATGAACTAATATTTACAATTCAATGAGATTAAATGTTAATATGTGTGTTCCTAAAATGTTTCTTTGCATGTAACTTATAATGTAAATACAAATACAATTAGAAGAACAAAATATATATTATAAAAATCTAATTAATTTCAAATTAAAGAAAACAATTTAATGTATATATTTTCTTACATATATACGATTATTTTTAATAATTTAAAAAGCAATCTAGCCCGCTCATTTTCTTTTGTCATAAAGCCAATCTATTTTATCCAAGTGACAAGTCACTTGACCTCGCTTCCTATAATAAGGGATACATTGTCAATTAATGTTTAAACCTTAGTACAATTTAGAAAACTTATATCACTTGTTCTTGCTAAAGTAATTTAAGATGTAGAATATCAGAAATAGCTTGCCTTTGTTGTACGCATGACTTCGTGTCATATATTATTTTATAACTATTTCAAAATGTCATTAAATAAAAACAATACAAAAATAAAACAGTATAAAAAAGCACCCGCATTTTTTAAATAAAAACAAAATAACCGAAAAATAATTATCAAGATAAGCGGAGAACTAATAAAACATAATTTATAAAAATATTAAATATTAGATTCAGCAAAGCGTTTGAACTGAACTATGGTTTTGTCGCTGTAAAACAATGTGTTACTGCTTCTATCTATTTTATTACAATTTGATTCATGCATATGACTCAGCCAATAATGGGATGAGAATAGGGGCGATAAGAACATGTAGGATAGAAGTCAGGAGAACTTTGAAAGTATTAGAGAAAAATGGAATATTATTTAAAAGAAAGGCTGTAATTATTATGATGAAATCAGAAAGAAGTAAAGACACATGGTAAAACTCAAGTTTTATATGTTACAGCTTGAAAAGGTAATTTCATTTGATTTATAAAATTCGAAATCAATATGCATTATAAAACTGAAAAAAAAGTATCGTATTCAAGTGGCATGCCACTTGATTTCGCTCACTACCATTCAGTTTGTTATTGTAATGAAAAAAGTGATATTCATATATCACTTTAATGAGCTTTGTAAATATGTTTTAAAATATTTTATAAAAATACTTGTCAGAATAGCCTATTGAGCGAAGACCAGCTAATGACTGCTTGTTGTTATTAGAGATGGCAAACCACCAGCCTGCTAACATGGAAGAGAATATCACGCACTATCAAATAATGCAGTAGGATATTCATATCTATTAAAGAATATACATCACGTGATAAATTTTCTTCTTGGCAGAGATGATTATGTTCATTGGGTCCTCTAAACTCATCGCTGTTAGGATCAGTTGTAGTCTAATTTTATCCCGGCAAGGAGAAGATGGAGATATATATTGGCAACATAAAAATGAAAAAAGGGTATAAAAATGTCGATGCTACAATTTATTATTCATAAGTTAAATGATTCACTAGAGCACAATACATCACATTTTAAAACGTCCTTCATTGTTCCATCAATATGTTTTCCACATCAATGCAACAACTGCTACTGCACGACTTCTCTTTATTTCTTTCAATTAAACCAAACTGAGGTCAGAAGAATATATTCATTTACGCGAAGCTGTTTCTACTGATAGAAATCTCAAAGAATTGTTGAACATGTTCATTCTACCGGCTACACAGGAAGTCCACGGCTTACATGAATACACAAAAGATACAATGACTTACATGAATACATACAAGATACAATGACTTACATGAATACATACAAGATACAATGACTTACATGAATACATACAAGACACAATGACTTACATGATACACACAAGATACAATGACTTACATGAATACATACAAGATACAATGACTTCCATGATACACACAAGATGAAATGACTTACATGAATACATACAAGATACAATGGCTTACATGAATACATACAAGATACAATGACTTACATAAATACACACAAGATACAATGACTTCCATGAATACACACAAGACACAATGACTTACATGAATACATACAAGATACAATGACTTACATGAATACATACAAGATACAATGACTTACATGAATACATACAAGATACAATGACTTACATAAATACACACAAGATACAATGACTTCCATGATACACACAAGACACAATGACTTACATGAATACATACAAGATACAATGACTTACATGAATACATACAAGATACAATGACTTACATGAATACACACAAGATACAATGACTTACATGAATACATACAAGATACAATGACTTACATGAATACACACAAGATACAATGACTTACATGAATACACACAAGATACAATGACTTACATGAATACACACAAGATACAATGACTTACATGAATACATACAAGATACAATGACTTACATGAATACACACGAGATACAATGACTTACATGAATACACACAAGATACAATGACTTACATGAATACACACAAAGATACAATGACTTACATGAATACATACAAGATACAATGTCTTACATGAATACATACAAGATACAATGACTTACATGAATACACACGAGATACAATGACTTACATGAATACACACAAGATACAATGACTTACATGAATACATACAAGATACAATGACTTACATGATACACACAAGATACAATGACTTACATGAATACACACAAGATACAATGACTTACATGAATACACACAAGATACAATGACTTACATGAATACATACAAGATACAATGTCTTACATGAATACATACAAGATACAATGACTTACATGAATACACACAAGATACAATGACTTACATGAATACATACAAGATACAATGACTTACATGAATACATACAAGATACAATGACTTACATGAATACACATAAGATACAATGACTTACATGATACACACAAGAACAATGACTTACATGAATACATACAAGATACAATGACTTACATGAATACACACAAGATACAATGACTTACATAAATACACACAAGATACAATGACTTACATGAATACACACAAGATACAATGACTTACATGAATACATACAAGATACAATGACTTACATGAATACATACAAGATACAATGTACTTACATGAATACATACAAGATACAATGTCTTACATGAATACATACAAGATACAATGACTTACATGAATACATACAAGATACAATGACTTACATGAATACATACAAGATACAATGTACTTACATGAATACACACAAGATACAATGTCTTACATGAATACATACAAGATACAATGACTTACATGAATACATACAAGATACAATGTACTTACATGAATACATACAAGATACAATGACTTACATGAATACACACAAGATACAATGACTTACATGAATACACACAAGATACAATGACTTACATGAATACACACAAGATACAATGACTTACATGAATACACACAAGATACAATGACTTACATGATACACACAAGATACAATGACTTACATGAATACACACAAGATACAATGACTTACATGAATACACACAAGATACAATGACTTACATGAATACACACAAGATACAATGACTTACATGAATACATACAAGATACAATGACTTACATGAATACATACAAGATACAATGACTTACATGAATACATACAAGATACAATGACTTACATGAATAAACACAAGATACAATGGCTTACATGAATACAAAGTAACCTAAAAAGGGTCACAATGTTGCCCCTCTATATACTTATAAATGTGCCCCTTCTATATACATATAAATGTGCCCCTACTTATACATATACTTATAAATCTTTATTTTTATACCAAACACCTATCTTAGTGTTGTATTTCTAAATTAGAATGGGATTTTTAAGCACCCGCCCCATTCTTTAGTCATATTAAACGGACGTACTTCCAGTTAAAAGTTTTTAAATTACTTAGTTTAAATGACATTCACTTATAAAACGTGGTTTTTAAAAATCATTTTACCTCTATTTATTTCTTATATGAGCTATTTAAAAATTAGTTGAAGCTTTAGCTATAAAGTAAATTGATGGATCTTAACCAAACTTAGTATATTAAAACTTCGTAGCCATATTGAAATACTATAGGACACTAATTTCCTAATGTCTATTTCTTCGGGGCTGGGGGCCCAAAATGTCTTTTTTCATAAACGTTTAAGTTTTATTCCCCATTCAAGTATTAAAGATCTTGAGAAATATAGATAAATATATCCACAATTAAATTGATTGAAATAAACAGGTGTTTTAAAATTGACATCTTGCACTAAATGGGCCCTGGGGCCCTTAATGTCGTTCTTTGCTTATATGAGCTATATAAAAATTAGTTAATGCGATAGCTACATTGCAAATGAATGGATCTTAACTAAACTTTGTATATAAAAATTTGGTAGCCCATATTAAATTAAAAAAGGGCACTGCACTTTTAATGTCCAATTTTGCAGTGCCGGGGGCCCAAAATATATCTTTTTTCTTATATGTTTGAGATATTATTTTCCATTCTATTTTTACAGATGTTGAGAAATATATCCATGATGAAACTGAATTAAAATAAACAGCATTTTCAAATTTACATCTTATATCGAATGGGTTAGGGGCCCCAAATGTCTTCTTTTATTTTTTGTGTGAACTCTAAGATATTATTTCCCACTCAGTTTTTAACGATCTTGAGAAATATATCCATGATGAAACTGAATTTAAATGAATAGATTTTCAAAATATACATCTTTAAGCGAATGGGCCCCGGGCCCCTTAATGTAATTTTTCCTTATGTTAGGTATATAAAATATTAGTTTAAGTGTTAGATAATAAGAAAATAACTGGTCTTTGGGGCCGTCCATAAAGTACGTCACGCTCCAGACGGGGGGAGGGGGTGTAAGAAAGTGTGACAGTTTGTGACAGGGGGGAAGGGCGTCCAGGCATGTGTGACGTCACGGTGTTTTTTAATTTAATTTAATTTTTTTGATAATAAAAAACAACTTTTTTGTTCGAAAGTGTGACGTACTTTAGGTGGGGGGGGGGTGGTCCAATATTTCTGACAGTTTGTGACAGGGGGAGGGGGGGTGTTAAAAATGGTCAAAACTAGCGTGACGTACTTTATGGACGGCCCTTTGACCAAACTCGGTATATAAAAACTTAAGAGCCTATATTAAATTACTATAGGGTAACGAACTACTAATGTCCATTTCCTCGGGGCTGGGGGACCTAATTGTGTTTTTTACTAAACCTTAAATATTGTATTCCCGATTCAATTTTACACGATATTGAGAAATGTAGATAAATATATTTATATAATTGTTATGAAATTGATTGAAATGAACAGATTTTCGAACTTCACATGTTAAACTGATGGGCCCGGTGACCCTAAATGTAATTCCTTTTTTATCCATATGTATTCCTTTTTACTGAGATCTTTGCAACGAACGACGGGTCTGCTAGTATGTTTATAAAAAGTGTTGTCAATAAAATACACACCTAATTGCGTGACAGGAAAGGTCGTTCAATATAATACACACCGCGACACTCATCTCAAAAATAAAATGAGACAGAGCTAAATAAAATAATCTAAAAATTCAATAATTTAATGACAGTACATGAGAGCGATCTGTAGTTTTGATACATCGTTCATATCATCGACAAAAAACTGCCTGCAAAATTTCAGCTTGCTAGCTTACGACAAAGTGGTTTAAAAATCGATCCAAACATTTTTCGACAAACAAGCAAGGGCTCTGACACCACTAGTTAGTATAAAGGATTTAATTTAAAAACCTTTAAAAAAAATTTTTTGACTATAAATCCTTTACGTACGAGACGTAACTAAAAGAATTAATATCCATAATTTGCAATCTCTGTCACGTCTGTCTGTCATGTCCGTCCGTGACGCTACTAATTTTAGAAAGCAGCGTACCAATTTCTTGCACCAAAAATGAACTATTTTGGAACTGCCGCATAAAATTGTTCAATAAGGAAATAAATACAATAAAAATAATTTAAATAAATGAAAATTCTGTATTACGTTATTTTTAATCTGATGTGCATTTATTTTGAAAACTTCCGTCATTTTTGACGGGTGATACACAAGTGTTCATTATAATACGCAGCGCAAGAAAATCCAAAAATACAAAATTTTAGTTGTGTCGTCAAACCTGTTTAAATAATGCGCATCGATGTGTTTTATGTTATAAAAAGTATTAACAATAAAATACGCACCTAAATGCGCAACAGGAAAGGTTGTTCAATATAATACGCACCACGACACTCTATCTAAAAAAATTAACATGATACATATGATAAATGAAATGAACTAAAAATTCAATAATTTAAATACAGTATATGCGATCGATCTGAAATTTTGATACATCATTTTTATCATCGGCACGAAACTGCCTGCAAATATTTTCAGTTCGCTAGCTTGCGAGCAAGTGGGTTAAAAATCGATCCAAGGTTTTTTCGAAAAGCACTGCAATATAAAGTTTTAAACAATGATTAATCTTAAACCATGAAATTTATTTAATAACTTAGATATGCATGTTTTTTAAAGTTACAGCCAACCTAGTGCACGCTTCTTTTTTGTTATGAGAAACGTTTTAATACAAGTCATTCTATTTTATCCAAGCGGCACGCCACTTGACTTCGATCCCTATAACTAGGGATACAATGTCAATAAGTTGCTAAGAATTCCATTATCGGAGTTGTCCTAAAATGAGGTTTAATTAGAAATATTAGAACATTTATACAATTAGTAAATACACGTGAAAAACACAAATGGTATATTACCATTGTCCTTGTTGTTCACATAGTTACATGATTTCTGTTAATGGTAGGATTCTGTCATGGCGACAACAATATGGATGTTCTTACCAAATTATAAAATATATTATATAGATACAGGGCCGATCTTAGCAATGGTGGGGCCCTATGTGGCTTAGTATGTGAAACGGATTTCGAGGGGCCCAGTCTGGTTAAGGATAAGGAATTAATGAGGATAAGAATTGAAATTTGAGATTGGCGGGGCTGTGAAAGTGAGTGGCAACACAAAGGTTGTAGTTGCCTAAGCCGGCCATGTATGGATATTATTTTGAACTCTCGTTTCATAGTTTACTTCTTAAAATATCATTTTTAAAAGCATTTTTTAAAAAATGTTTCGTAAGATATAGTAATATTTTTTTAACATATATATAAATGAAAGTATGTCTGTGTATGTGACTGTGTGTGTGTGTGTGATTTTGTGTGATTGTCTTTTATAACTAAATAACCATTCATCCTATCGCCATGAAAATTTTTGAGACTGTTGAGTACGCTCCTGTAAAGGTAACTGACAACTTCTTTCTCTCAATTAACACTCATGGCGCGCCGGGGGGGGGGAATAATGTCCTTTTTTGCTTATATGAGAGGTATATACATATTAATTTAAGCACTCAAGGGAACTATTAGTACACACGATATTCGTATCTTTAAATAACTTTATAGACGTCAATGGAACTATTAGTACACATGAGATTGGTATCTTTATATAACTTTATAGACGTCAAGGGAACTATTAGTACACATGAGATTGGTATCTTTATATAACTTTATAGACGTCAAGGGTGTCACTGCTGTCGGCCACCGACCACAGTTCAACCAGTTCATCCTCTAACGTCAGTTTGATTTTCTTCTCAGGTTGGGGAAGACGTCAGACGTAGCAAATGCCGGAAACATCAGCATGACGTCAGTCATTTCCGACCTAACGGCCTCGTACGATTCTTTGCGTTGCTTCTCTTCAAAAAACTTCATGAGCTTGTAGCGTGGGTCAAGTACAGCAGACTTCGCTGTATGTGACGTCACATAACCAGCCGGTCCGAATAGTAACGTCGTTTTAGTTCTTTAACAATAACTTGACCGCACTCTTCAACAATAACTTGATGGCACTATTTAACAATAACTTGACGGCACTCTTTAACAATAACTTGATGGCACTCTTTAGCATCTGTGGGCTAGTCAACTACCTGCACTTCAATGTTTTTCATGATAATAAACAGATGCGGAAAAAATGGAGGACAGAGATGGGTGACTCTGTCCGGACGACAATGCAGTAACACGCTTCAGTAGTTTAAGAACTGTAACAAGAGCTTTTGCAAGACACCAATTTCCATCGGTCATCGATGAGGCATGCTTTCGTGCGGTAACTGTTGTATCAGACACCACGGCCCCAATAGCCCACAGCAGCTTCACCAGCCTCTCCAACACATCTAGTGACGAGTTCTATCGAGTAGGGCAGTCAACAATTACTTCCAGGTTTTACCAGCCTCTCCAACACATCTAGTGACGAGTTCCATCGAGTAGGGCAGTCAACAATTACTTCCAGGATTCACCAGCCTCTCCAACACATCTAGTGACGAGTTCCATCGAGTAGGGCAGTCAACAATTACTTCCAGGATTCACCAGCCTCTCCAGCACATCTAGTGACGTGTTCCATCGAGTAGGGCAGTCAACAATTACTTCCAGGATTCACCAGCCTCTCCAACACATCTAGTGACGAGTTCCATCGAGTAGGGCAGTCAACAATTACTTCCAGGATTCACCAGCCTCTCCAGCACATCTAGTGACGTGTTCCATCGAGTAGGGCAGTCAACAATTACTTCCATGATTCACCAGCCTCTCCAGCACATCTAGTGACGTGTTCCATCGAGTAGGGCAGTCAACAATTACTTCTAGGATTCACCAGCCTCTCCAGCACATCTAGTGACGAGTTCCATCGAGTAGGGCAGTCAAAAATTATTTCCAGGATTCACCAGCCTCTCCAGCACATCTAGTGACGAGTTCCATCGAGTAGGGCAGTCAACAATTACTTCCAGGATTCACCAGCCTCTCCAGCACATCTAGTGACGAGTTACATCGAGTAGGGCAGTCAACAATTTGCCAGAATCTTGCAATTTTCTTCGCCAACGTTCTGTCCGGCGGATTGAATACCATCCAACCCCAACCCCACCCCCACCCAGTGCGGCTTGTTTTCTGCGCAATGTCTCAGTGGTCACAGTACTGCGCTTGAAATAATCAGCCAAGCGACGGCGTCACCCAACATTTTGTCAATGGCCTTCACGCTAAGACCGGCTTTGATGGCTAAGTACAGTGTTTGTGTGTGTGCAAGCAACGTTTATCTGGCCATGAATCCAACATATTAATTGCCAAATTTATATTGGATCCACTATCATCAACACTAACTGCTATTGTCTCATCTCCGATACCCCACTCAGTAGCTACATCTGTCATGCGAATGCTGATATTTTCTCAGGTATGCCTCTCCCCCACCTCTCTCGTTTTTACAACAGCCGGCGCCAGTCAGTGGTAAGCCAGTGTACGTCATACACATGAATGAAATATTTTGAAATGACGTCCACATATCTGTGGTAAACGCAAAAAAATTTGCCCTTGACAGTTCAGTCTTCATGTGCATTACCCCACTGCAATATATCTCCTTTATCTGCGCCGTTGTTGTCGCACGATACTTAATGACATATTGTGGCTCCAAGCATTTCAGCAATTCTCGGAATCCTTCTCCTTCTATTGTGCTACTTGGTCGGCCGTCACGTGCGATGAAGGACGCAATACTGCGGTAAATCTCAATCGATCGTGCTTTATCGCGCTGGTGTTGCCACCCCGCGCGAAACAATTTCATTACAATGGTTGCATTTTGCTGTGTCGCTGTCAACTCGCCTGACATGATTCCACACGGCCAAACGTCTTACCCATCGTACACTGTAAGCAACAATTTAATTTTAACAACTTTAAAAACTGACAAATTTGGTTGTTTACTTAAAATCATTTTTGGGCAAGGCAAACTCGTGTTAATCAACTCAAGAAACTTAAGCGAATGCAAGGGGTGTTGGTTATAGGAGTGAAGGGAGGAGAAGGGGTAGATAAACAACATTGGCTAGTTTTAATCGGTAACAAATGTCGGCGTATTTCAAAGCAAAGTTAGCGTCAAAGCAGGGGTGTTTTTATGAAAAAAAACACAGCCTCTTTCATCTCTATGCAGTCCATCCTTATTTTAGCAGAAGAGTTTTGATTTCCTTATACGATTCTTTTAAAGAACCAAAACCTTTTTGTGTTTGTGATTTCTGTTTCACGTTGACAGAAAAAATCTGTATCAAAATACATTGTAGTTTGATGGGACCGTATTTTATTTCCCGTTACCAGATATTTCCCGTTCAAAGATATTTCTCCGTAGATGTTCTTCACAGAATATATTTCAAAAAACAAATTTTCATTTGATTAATTGTTTCGCGAGCCGCAAGTAATCAGAAAAAAGCCGCATGGGAGCCGAAGTTTGGCCTCCGTTAATCTAGTCATTGAATTCACATTTTCAAGGGTACCCATGCGGAATTTTACTTCCCGGATAATCACACGGTAACGGGTACCCGTTGCCCTGCGTACTAGGGAGGAGAGCTTTTTTTAAATTCACTAGTATATCAAGGGTAAAAGACACCAAGCAATTCATTTCGAAAGTATCCCTCATTAAAGGGAGCGAAGAAAAGTAGCCTGCTACTTCAATATTTAGAAATCGTGTAACAAGGGATCATGTCAGCAAAAGGACTAGACATTGGAATATATTTAACAGTAAATAACATGAAAATTGTAGTTTTCGTAATTTTAAATGAATGCGATTTTAAAAGTACATATTTTAAAAATATATATAAATACCTATATATAAATTTAAGATACATAAAATAGGCAATTTAAGTAATAAAAATCATTAAAACTATGTCCCAAATACATACATTTTTTTTTAAATGTGATAAAAGAATAAAAACATAACGCCCCCCTAGAATAACAAGGTTCTAAGTCCAATTTTTGAAAAAAATTGAGTTATTGCCCCTGGGATATTGTCCATATTTCAATCTATCATAGCACAAAATCTGAAAGTTGTATAATGAGCCAATTTTTCAGGAAGTACAGAATTAAAAGGTTCTAACACAAGATAGGCCTTTCAAGTGATAATTACAAAGTTCTAATATGCATTGTTGTTTTAACAAGGTCTTATCTACTGTTAACCAATGAAAAAAAGGCTTTGAACATTAGTTTAATATAATCAGCCAGTCATATGCCTGGTTGTATACACGCTATGGTACTGTTTGTTTAAAAATGGCGGACGTTTCCAGGAGACGTAGTGATTCAAGTATGTTTTCGAGTTAATATGGCACGAATAGCAGTGACCACAATTATCCATTGCCATGTGGTGGTACTTCTGACATAGGAAGTGAAGAAGACATGTACGTATTTTTATTAAATCCTTTATATTAACTCGTGGTGTCTGCGGCCGACCGACCGACCGACCTTGTCGCCAAAATTTTTGAGCGATTTTTAACCCACTTTCTCGCAAGATAGCGAGCTGAAATTTTGCAGGCAGTTTCGTACTGATAATAAAAACAATGTATCAACATTTCAGATCGATCGCATGTACCGTAATTAAATTATTGATTTTTTAGATTATTATTTTTATTCCTATGTATCATGCTATTTTTTGAGATAGAGCGTCGCGGTGCGTATTATATTGAACAACCTTTCTGTCGCGCAATAAGGTGCGTATTTTATTGACAGCTCTTTTTATAAACATATTCCTGATCGGTGCGCATTATATAAAACATGTTTTACGACACAACTGCAATTTTGTATTTCTGGATGGTCTGGCGCTGCGTATTATAATGAACATTCTTTTAATTACTTCTCGTACATAAAGGATTTATAGTCAAAAACTTGGTTTTTTACGGGTTTTTCTTATTTAAACATAGTTTCTAAATGCAAAATAGGTCATATGTGTAGTTATAATTATAAGTAATATAAGTTATACTACTTATAGTAGTATACTCATCACGTCTTTGGTCTGTATCAGTAAGAGAATAACGCAGAAACATAAGAAAAGGTAATACATGTAGTAATAATTTTTACGCTGCTAAATAAAATAATAATTTTGAAACATATTAGTTTATATAATCCATAAGATCATTACATTACAATTATTTAGTTAAGCTTTTAAAATTTTAAGTTGATAAGTCTTTTTAATTTTAGTCTTTAGTTTTAACTCCACTTCATTTTCGTTACAGCATTCCTCCATCCTCTCATTGTCAGTCTCACTATCACCTTCGGCTGCCAGCATTGCATACATTAAATGAGAGTGAAACTCAGACTGGGCAGAACATCAAAAACTGCAGTCAAACTCCTGAGACATGTTCAAGAGAGGCCAGTGCACCTTTCATAGGTCAAAGTAATTTAGAAACCATAGGAGCATCTAACAGTCAATGGCAGAACGAAGCTGAAAAGGGAGAGACACAGCAATCTTGACAATTGGAAACGCAATGAAAGGACAAAATTGTCTGAAGCTGGTCAGGCTTACATAAATATAAGGAACAAGGAACATGAAAAGAAAATTCAGCATCTAAGAGACTGTTAAAAGATTTTCAAGTTTAAATGTGAAACTGAAACCAGAAATAAAGACAGGCATACAGTAACATACTTAAGTAAAATAAAAATTAAAGCATTTTTCTCTTTACAGTAAAGAGCTTACTCGGGGCTTGTTTATGCCTGGTGGGTGTCCCAATTCCCGTCCAGGCGTATCATTTATATTGTGGCTTTGCGTGGGCTCGATCCCAAGCTCCTCACCTTTGTGATGCGAGCGCACTACCGACTTCGCTATGCAGCCGCGTGTAACATGTCATTATGTAGAGAGTCAAAGAACAGTTTTTGATGTGTGTAAAATAATTTATTTTTACTATAAAAGTTACAGTTTTGATGTTAGTCTGAATAAATAAATAAAAAACATTGAATAATATACACAAATACTGTCTGTCTTTAATTAAATAAAATCCTTTGTTGTTATTTTTGTTGTCTTTATCAGTATTAGAGCTCTTAATTAAGAATAATTACTTTTTCTTTATATAAACTAATAAAAATTAGAGCGTAAATACATAGAACTAAAAAAAAAGATTTTTAAAAACAGCAGTATTATAAGCGGACTGATAAGAAGAAAATAATTTAAAACTTATTAGTTCGATTTAATTTGACTAAAAACGTGGGGCGGGTGCTTATGAGGTTTAACATATGCGGTTCACTCATTCTCTCACTTATAGATCTCTCTTTTGCCTTCTAAATTAGAAATCTTTAATTTTTATACCAAACACCCACCCCACGTTTTTAGTCATATTAAATCGAAGTACTTGAACTAATAAGTTTTAAATTATTTTCTTATTTTTAGTCCGCTTATAAAAACGTGGTTTTTAAAAATCTTTTTTTTACTTCTATTTATTTTATTCTTTTCAGTCCACTTATAACAACCTGGTTTTAAAAAAAATATTTTTTACCTCTATTTATTTTACCAAACACCTCACAAGCGCCCGCCCAACGTTTTAAAAACATTGTGATGTGGTCACGGGGCGAACTCACAGATGTCAACAAAAGCCGACGGTACAGATGCTTTTATATAGACTATATATAAACTTAAAAGTTCTATAATTTAATAACGGTAAATTTGATCGATCTGAAATTTTGATACAATGCATTGTTATCCAAGATCTATCTGTGGTAAAATTTTCAGATCTCTAGGACCATCAAAAGTGGTTCAATTTTACGTTGGCAGATTTGAAAAAATCTTGGACAAAGCCCAACGAAAGCGAGTTAATAAAAACGTGGTGATAAACAAACCCGTAAAAACAAAGTTTTCTACTATAAATCCCTTATATTTGAGTCATAATTATAAGTATTGATTATTTTCCAACGCCACAAATATTTACAGACTGACACCGAGTGATGTCCCCTGTCTTTTAACGGGGGATGGGACGTGAGGGGGTGTTGGCACGACGGTCGACGTCTAGGCGTCAACTCAAACTTTCACGTGGGAAAAAAACAATAACAAACCGTGAATTTGAATTACATACCTCATATAAGGATAAAATAAAAATGCATTAATTTAATTACGGTACGTTCGATCGATCTGAAATTTTGATACGATGCATTGTTAGGTTAGACGGGTCCGTGTGCCAAATTTCAGCTCGATCGGATCACGGGAAGTGGGTCATGTTAAACTTTTGTTTTTTCGCCCGCCCGCCCATCCCATGAGATGATGAGACGGCCGCGAAGTTAATATAAGGGATTTAAAAAGAATAGAACCTTGTTATAATTAATTGAAATCGCATTTTCAGAATGAAAAGGTTCTATTGAAAATTTAAAAAATTAATATAAAATCTAAATTAACACCAAAAACATTACATTAAATGGTAATACCTTGTATTGATAATACAAACAGAATGCAATAACAATTTTGACAAAAGCATGTATAGTTTGTTGTACCCAAACATCAAATTTTCAAACGCGAATATCTCCGTTCGACAAAAAGGTCACATAGAACCCTGTTATTCTGGGGGGGGGGCGTTATGTCTCTTATATAAGTGATTTACAGTCAAAAACTTGGTTTTTACATCTATTTATTTCGATTTACGTCTGCTAGAGTTAAACCTCAGCAGTCCGCCTCAGTGACCGGAATAACCCAATGTTGAAATATTTTCATTTTACAGTGAGTGTCGGATAATTGTATAGGTCGGATAATTGGGATCAGTTCGCTCAAAATATTCGAATCGTTTAGAACGGAACTAATCCCAGGACATTCTTGGTTTATATCTACTTCTAAATTGATCAAAGGTAAGCTGGCTTTGCACTTACTGTAAAATGTGTAGACTAAAAAGTAGAAAATAAAAATATATAAAAAACACTTTTTTAAAAACTAGTCTTATATTAGAAATGCACTAAAAAGTAGAAAATGAATTTAAAATTTGAAATTTACAGTCAGAAGATACCTTTAGTTCCAAATTTATGAAAATTTAAAAGTTTAAAATGAGACAGGAACGTTAAATCGTAGGTGAAATCGATTATCTCGTTGTTCGCCATGACTATAAGACTAGGGTGCTCAGTTTAAACTTAGTCTATCAATATCTAAGCTAGCAAGTGTTGCGTTCTGGGTTCTGGATAAAAGGAGACAAGTCTCGACTCTTGTCAATGGATCATATAATCTTTATTAGTCAGCAACATATGTACATCAATAGCTTCAGGTACACAAACGTAATCTTTCACAAGGACCTTACTCCTAAGTGCGTACACTTTGCTGTAACCTCGAGCACACCTCGATGTGTTACCAGCTAGTCGAACTACACTCGATCACTCCATCGATTCTATACTAAATGTCCAGCCCTAAGAAGGGCTATGGACCTCCGCACTCGCCGGTCTTCATACGTCTCTCTCCTCCCTGTCACACACCCACTATTTATCCACAACACGGCTCTCTAACTTGAATACCGGGTGAATACAATTACATCATTATTCACCAGTGAACTCTTGTCACGCACGCCTTGAGCCGACTCACACACTGGCTCACAACAATCTCACAACAATCTCACAACAATCATTCGCAGTGATTCTCATACCCTGACATATCCCCCCTCTTCCGTTAGATTCTACTTACGAGTAGAATCTCACAATACAACAAAGTCAGGGCATGGAATCACTGCACATTACAAATACATTAATATAATACATCCTTAATATCTTTAAAAATAATTTTATACACAACCATGCATGAAAAAAAAATTAATAGTATATACAACACAGAGCAAAATCCACTTGGTCGTACCTGTATACGACTTCACTAACCCGCAACGTCCTTCGAGATGGACAGACGTCATACTACCACCCCTGAATTACATATTCTATATATACATTAATGCAAAAAGAAAAATAGTATATATATACATGTGAAGTCTTAATGCATCTCATTATCACTAATAATCAGTCTAACAATATGCAATTTACAAATCTTGCAAAAAATGACACACACAAAAAATTTCTAACACTTAAGCACTTGTCCACATCATGTGGCATCTTACGGAGCAATCACTGCTCACTTAATTATTTTTCCCACCTGTGTTATTGAGCTCTCTTATCCCCTCCATAGGCACAGTTCTAAATCTATGTATATAAATACAGCCCATCGCTCCTGCCACACAGGAACTTGGTTAATTGATTAACCAAAAACTGCCCATCACTCCTGCCGCACA
Source organism: Ampullaceana balthica (assembly GCA_944989445.1). Taxonomy (NCBI): domain Eukaryota; kingdom Metazoa; phylum Mollusca; class Gastropoda; family Lymnaeidae; genus Ampullaceana; species Ampullaceana balthica. The sequence goes on along the minus strand of CALYLW010001038.1, from coordinate 153,380 downwards.
GGACGTATTTAATTATATAACAAAGGGAGACTATCTCCCATGTTATACAGGTCTGACTTCCTACTTCTTGACTACTCGTACATTATTATCTTAATTCTCAAAGAACCAACCTTCGACCTACTACTGGTCATAACACCTCACATATTAGTATCCAACAATTGACCATTTTTACGCTAGATTGTTTTCTATTTACCAACTGACTCTACTGGTTCCTCATATAAATTCCTTAAGATATTTATTCCAGGATTACCTCCAGCATGAGATAATGTTATAGGGATAGCTACTTATCCAAACTATAGACATTTCAGCTTGATTGTATTTAACCCATTACAATCAATTATATAACAATCATGTGCATATAGTAGTCGTAATCAACATAATTCATCATAATACTCATAATCATGAACAAAATCATTATCATCATATCTCATAATTTCATAAATATATATATATATAAATAATTACATCTCCTTATAATGAAATTTTGCCCGAGGTCACCCGGAGCCAAAAATTATAATAAAAAACATCAGCACGAAAATACAACCATCTCATATTTATTTACAACCATCCGTAAGTACTAACTAACATAAGTACATAATCGCTATGAAACCTTACAATCATGTTCATATAATAATAATACTGGCCCGAGGTGACTCAGACCTCAATTTCTACCCAAATTAGTCCCCCTGAACAAGCAACTCTACTTGTTTTTCGACCTTCGTGACTCGGCCGAATCATAAACCTGTCCTGCGAGTCCTTGTCGGTCATGGTTTGATTTCTGCTCAGTAATTATGATTGACATTACCATATCTGTCATGATCCTATGATGTTATATCGTAGTTTGTCTGTGTCAACAACCATCTACCCGGCCGCCCTTGTCACAACTTTTAAATTTTTCTTGACCTCTCAATTTCCACTTTGTCTCCCCTCTATCCCCTGGTCGCCGTAACTCGACCGAATTTTGATGTAAATACCTAACCAATCAGCTGCCATATCTGCTTATTGCCGAGATAAAAAATCTGCAATAATGTTATCTTCACCTTTAATGTATTCAACGTTGAAATCGTATTCCTGTAACATCAAAGACCACCTGGAAACTCTTGAATTTTCAAATTTAGTCGTATTCAAATATTTTAACGCTTGGTGGTCACACTGGAGCGTAAATCTTGCACCCATTAAATAGTAGGATAATTTCTGAATTCCCCATATTATTGCCAAGCATTCCCTCTCTATTGTTGAGTATCTAGTTTCCCTGTCAAAAAGTTTACGACTAATATATTTAACCGGGTGGAGCGTATTGTCTCTCTTCTGCATCAAACATGCCCCCAATCCCTTCGTTGACGCATCTGTACGAACTATAAAGGGTTCCTTAATGTCGGGCAGAACCAAAATGGGGTTATTTGTTAAATAGTTTTGGATTGTATCCAATGCTTGTTGGCATTCCTTAGTCCAACATATATTATTAGGTTTACCTTTCTTTGTAAGGTCCGTCAATGGGGCTGTTATCGTTGAAAAATTAGGTATAAATTTATTGTAATACGCTATTAGGCCAACTAGTCCCCTTACTTGTCTCTTATTTTTGGGTCGTTCTATTTCCAACACTTTGTTTATATTGTTCATGTCTGGTTTTAAGATGCCTGCTCCAATTCTATGTCCCAGAAATTCGATTGATTCTTTACCTATTTCTAACTTAGATGGTTTAATGGTGAACCCTGCCTTTTTAAGAATCTCTAAAACCTCTCGAGTAACTCGTATATGAGACTCCCAGTCGTCTGTGTATACACAGATATCGTCAAAATAAGTAACTACCTCTTTTACTCCTTTGAATAATTTCTTAACAATTTTATTGAACGTTGCCGGTGCGGTTGCCAATCCGAATGGCATAAAGTTATATTGATATGCCCCGTCTGGGCCTTGAAAAGCTGTGTATTCTTTGCTTTTCTCCTCAAGAGGTATTTGCCAATATCCCTTTGTTAAGTCTAGTTTCGTAAAGTATTTGGCTTTATTCATGTGTTCTAGGAGTTTATCCTGGTTAGGTATAACTTCTGCTACTTTTTTTTGTAATTGCGTTCAATTTTCTATAATCCACGCAAGTCCGAATCGATCCATCTTTTTTCTTAATTAAAACTAAGGGAGAGCAATATGGTGACTGAGATTCATCGATTATTCCTAGTTCTAGCATCATACTTATCTCCTCTTTTAGACTTTGTATCATATGTATAGGTATTGCATAAGGTTTTAAGTTAATAGGCTTAGAGTCTAATAATTCTATTTTGTGCGTACCCGCCGATGTTTTCCCTGGGATATCTGAAATAATTTCCTTGTACTCATGCACCATGTCGTCAACGTGTCTTTTCTGTGTCTCCGTTAGTTCCTTATTAATGTCAATGCCTGACTTATCCTTTACGTTGATTAACGGAATTTGCTTAATGTCCTCACTATGTATATCTTCCTCTTCTTCTTCGGTTATCACTGTGGCACTGGCACCATTAATTGTCTTTTTATTTTTCTCTGCTGCCGATAAGTTCGCATCTGTGTTATCCATGTTATTTTCGACAAATTTAGTTAATCTGTTGAGGTGATAAACTATACGCTTATGTCCCTTCGCAATCTCTACGTTAAATTTCGATAATTTTCTCGTGACGGTGAATGGACCTTCTGAATACAGAGCGAGTTTATTTCCTTTTTTAGGTTTCAACACGAGCACTTTGTCACCAATTTGTATATCTTTATCTCTAGCCCTTTGGTCATAATATTGTTTATATTTATTTGCCTTTCCTTTCGTGATTGCCTCTGTTTTATATAACCCTGATTTTATTCTGTTTTTGAGGTCTATTATATATTCATATGTTGTTTTATCTTCCTCTGTCGTATTTTCATTTGTCAGTATTTTCCTTAAAATTGACATTGGTCCTCTCACTTTTCGCCCGAAGAGGAGTTCATAAGGAGACATTGCCGTTGTCTCGTTCGGAACTTCCCGATATGCAAACAAAATTGCCGGCAAAAATCTATCCCAATTGTTGGGTTCCTCATCTGCCACTTTTCTTAACATGCTTTTTAGGGTGCCATTTAATCTTTCCACCATCCCGTTAGACTGTGGGTGGTAAATAGAAGAGTGACTGGATTTTATGTTAAACAATTCACACACCTGTTTGTACATATCGGAGGAGAACTGGGGCCCGTTATCTGACAGGATCTCTTCAGGGAATCCCATTCTAGAGAATATTGTTAATAGGGCCTCATAAACGTCTTGTGTTGTTATATTTTTTAGCGCAATAGCCTCAGGCCAACGAGTAGCCATATCTACCAACGTAAGGATATATCTATTCCTATTGTCACTTAATTGTAATGGCCCTACGATATCAATAGCAACCTTCTGAAATGGTGTTCCGATCACTTCCATTTGACCTAACTCAATGGGTTTTATGCTCCCCGGTGGACGTGCTTTTTGGCAAATAGGGCAAGACTTAATGAATTCTTTGATATCTATGCTCATACGTGGCCAGAAATACTGAGAAAAAATTCTGTATTTGGTTCTTCTGACTGACATGTGTCCGGCTAATGCTGTTGTATGAGCCGTTTCTAAGACTAATCGTCGGTATGGTTTCGGAATCATTAATTTTTTTTCAACACTGTTATCTATTTTAGAAATAAATATCCTGTACAGTATATTATTGTTTATTTCAAACGTTATTATTCCTTGTTTGGTGCTTTCCACCCTCTGACTTTTAGCTTTTTGCCATAGTTTATTTAGTCCACTATCCTTTGCCTGCTCCTCAGCTAAATTGATGTGTTCAAATATTTTTGGGATTGTACTAATCACCGTTTTCATTTGTGATCCTCCCCCTTTATTTCGTTTATTCTGGGCCCTGGTAACTACGTTACCGTGATGGAATGGTGTGTCCTCGTCTGATCTAACATTTCCTAAAATCACATCTGTTATCGGATCTTCAAAAAGGGCGGACAAAAATCTACCGCAGAGATAAGGGGTTTTAATGTCTACTATAGCAGTTTCAAACGTTTTTATTGTCCCATCGATAAGTTTAACTGTAAAGGTCTGATCAGTCCTGTATTTTTTTGGTATTAAACTCTTTCTGCACCCTACGATTGTACAGCCGGTGTCTCTAAGAAGAGAAGCTTCCTTCCCTAACAACAAGCATTTTTCGACATTTAACCTACCCGTGGACTTTCTAAAAATATCGTTCATACTCCCCCCGCATTGCGTATTGCGAGACTGCCACCCTTTTCTAGGTTTATACCCCTGCCACTGTATAGTACGGCCCTGTTTGCAATCTTTGCTTAGTCATCTATCCTGGCTGTACCATGGATACTTATTTCCATTATAGCTAGATTTCTGGTCTGAGTTTTTATACTGATTTCCCTTCGCAGGCATCCTGTTATTGGCCCATTTCTGCCGACAGTTGGCCATTATGTGACCCCTCTGACCACAGTTAAAGCATGTACCCATTACTCGGCCCTCCGTCGAGCGACTTCTAGACTTGCCTCCATATTCACCCCTATATTCCGCCACACCCCCTACCAGTGACTGTGTATTGACTTTCCGACTTAATTGTCCTTGTCCTGCCGACTTTATATGGTCAATTTGTGTCAGTACGTCCTCACATTTGGGGGCATTATTCATTAGGATGCATTTAACAGCCTCTTCATTCATGTTCAATAATAACTTGTTTCTACATAATAAATCCCTCAACCCCTCAAATGTTCTCTCTGTTTTTGTACTGGCCACCCAATTGTCTAAACTTCTAACCAATTTTGAGTGAAATAATCTAAAATTATTACTCTCCGGTGCTAGACTATTCCACGCTTCCCTGTACTTCTCCCCATTAAATCCTGCATGTTGCAAAAGGAGTCGCTTGACAGTGTCATAATCATGCAGTTTTGTCCTAATGTCTTCCGTCATTAAGAATGATTGTAACTCAACCGTTAGCCTTACTTGTAGCTCTATCAGCCAATTACTTTTTGGCACTTTCGCCTGAGCCACTACATGTTCGAATGTCGCCACATATTCGTCGAGTTCTTGGGACCCGTCGAATTTTTGCAAATTTTTTAATATTTGTCGAAGGTCTTTGTTTTCTCTCGAGTGGCCTGTCATGTCCAGTTCAGTTACGTCTTTCCTTTTAATTTCTGCCAATTTCAATTCGTGCTCCCTTTCTTTCTGTCTCTGTTTCTCGTCATACTCTCTCTGTTTCTCGTCATACTCTCTCTGTTCCCTTAACCTTTCCTGTGTTTGAAAATCTTTCCATTGCTCTCTCACATATTCGTCTAGATTCTCCCCTCTGAGTGCAAGTTTTTCCCCTTCTTTTTTAAACGGCTCTAATTTATCGTCCATGTTTATACTCTTACTGTGGCTTCTAGTTTCCATTCTACTTTTACAATAACTTACAATAGTTATAGTGTCATATATAGAAGGGGGAAAAAGGGAAAAAAATAATTTATCAAATTTTAAATGATTACTTGCCTGGATTTACAGAATTACAAACACAACACAATTACGTGTCCATAGAATTCTAACGTAAAACAGTTATCCTTGTAGCACAATGATACTTTCCAGCAATAGTTCTCATGAACACACTCCGGTCTCTGGCCACAACGATGAGGCGGATGCCTTGTTGTCGGAAAATCGTTCACTGACACACTCCGGTCTCTGGACACGACGATGAGGCAGATGCCTTGTTGTCGGGACAGCCGTTCACCGGCACACTCCTCGGGACTCTGGACTCGATCGGTAAGGCGGATGCCTTGTTGTCGGGACAGCCGTTCACCGGCACACTCCTCGGGACTCTGGACTCGATCGGTAAGGCGGATGCCTTGTTGTCTGGCAGTCGTTCACTGTCACACTCAGGCGAACGATAAGGTGGATAACTTTTTGTCGGGCAATCATTGACCGACACACTCAGGACTCTGGACACCAACTATCCGACGGCCTGGACACTGGATGTCTCGTTGAAAAGACCGTCGACGCTGTCTCACTTCGATGCTGTGACTTGACGTACCATCCACAAGAGCCTCCAGAAAATCCCGGACGGGCCCCCACTGTTGCGTTCTGGGTTCTGGATAAAAGGAGACAAGTCTCGACTCTTGTCAATGGATCATATAATCTTTATTAGTCAGCAACATATGTACATCAATAGCTTCAGGTACACAAACGTAATCTTTCACAAGGACCTTACTCCTAAGTGCGTACACTTTGCTGTAACCTCGAGCACACCTCGATGTGTTACCAGCTAGTCGAACTACACTCGATCACTCCATCGATTCTATACTAAATGTCCAGCCCTAAGAAGGGCTATGGACCTCCGCACTCGCCGGTCTTCATACGTCTCTCTCCTCCCTGTCACACACCCACTATTTATCCACAACACGGCTCTCTAACTTGAATACCGGGTGAATACAATTACATCATTATTCACCAGTGAACTCTTGTCACGCACGCCTTGAGCCGACTCACACACTGGCTCACAACAATCTCACAACAATCTCACAACAATCATTCGCAGTGATTCTCATACCCTGACAGCAAGCATTGAGCGTAAATATATATATTCATTAATCCGCAGATCGCATGAGTAAGTTTATATTTCTATATTAAATTCAGTCTTTTAAAATGATTTGAAATGATTTTTTTTTATTATACGACCACAAAACTTATGTAAAGAGAAGAATGTTACCAATCAGCCACTTAGTGTGGCATTCAAATGGAATTTCACTAGAATGTGTTGACACGAGGATAGTCTCTTTATTTAAAGTTACGGGTGAAATACCTGTTGTTCATTTCCTTTAGGACTTTAAGTTTATTAATTTATTCAAATATTGTACAGAAATGGTGTACACAAAAATTTAATACCGATTAATGTTTGTCAGTTAGACTTGTAAAATATGTAACTCATAATACAGGTAAAAGAACGTGTACTTCTTGCTATGATTTTTATACAGGAAAAAGAACGTGTACTTCTTACTGTGATTATTATACAGGTAAAAGAACGTGGACTTCTTACTGTGATTATTATACAGGTAAAAGAACGTGTACTTCTTACTGTGATTATTATACCGGTAAAATAACGTGTACTTCTTACTGTGATTATTATACCGGTAAAATAACGTGTACTTCTTACTGTGATTATTCTAACGTTGGCTTTTTTCTTAAATTTTTTATCTGACTGGAAGCAATTCTACGTGGCAAAATAAAAGCTTCTTAAGACGAAATGAGATAAAGTTGAAATTGTGTTTGTCTATGTATATAGATGTGTGTGTGTGTGTGTATATAAATGTGTGTGTATATATAAATGTGTGTATGTGTATATATAAATGTGTGTGTATTTATAAATGTTTGCGTGTGTGTGTTTGAGTATGTGTTTGTGTGTGTGTTTGAGGGTCAAATACAGAAGCCTTCGCTGTATTTGACGTAGCATAACCGGCCGGACCAGATAGTAACGTCGTTTCGATTCTTTAACAATAACTTGACGTCACTCTTTATCAATAACTTGACGTCACTCTTTAACAATAACTTGACGTCACTCTTTATCAATAACTTGACGTCACTCTTTAACAATAACTTGACGTCACTCTTTATCAATAACTTGACGTCACTCTTTAACAGCTGCAGGCTCGTCAGCTACATGCACTTCTATGTTTTTCATGATAATAAACAGAAGCGGGAAGACGGAGGACAGAGATGGGTGACTCTGTCCGGACGACAAGACAGTGACACGCTTCAGTGGTTTAAGAAATGTAATCAGAACTTCTGCAAGACACCAGTTTCATCGGTCATCGATGATGCATGATTTTTTGCGGTAACTGTTGTATCAGACAGCACTGCCCCAATAGCCCACAGCAGCTTCACCAGCCTCTCCAGCACATCTAGTGACGAGTTCCATCGAGTAGGGCAGTCAACAATTACTTCCAGGATCTTGCAATTTTCTTCGCCAACTTTCTGCAGGGCGGATTGAATAACATCCACCCCCACCCCCACCCAGTGCAGCTTGTTTTCTGCGCAATGTCTCAGTGGTCATGGTACTGCGCTTGAAAAAGTCAGCCAAACGAAAGGCGGCACCCAAGATTTTGTTGATGGCCTTCACGCTAAGTCAGGGTTTGATGGCTAACTGCAGTGTGTGTGTGTGCAAAGCAACGCTTAGCTGGCCATGAATCCAACATATTAATTGCCAAATTTATATTGGATCCATTATCATCAACACTCACTGCTATTGTCTCATCTCCGATGCCCCACTCAGTAGCTACATCGGCCAGGCGAATGCTGATATTTTGTCACCCACCTCTCTCGTTTGTATAACAGCCGACGCCAGTCAGTGGTCAGCCAGTGTACGGTCATACACATGAATGCAATACTATGAAATGACGTCTAAATATCTGTGGTGAACGCAACAAAATTCGCCCTTGACAGTTCAGTCTTCATGTGCATTACTCCACTGCAATATATCTCCTTTATCTGCGCCGTTGTTGTCGCACGATACTTAATGACATATTGTGGCTCCAAGCATTTCATCAATTCTCAAATTTTCATTTGATAAATTGTTTCGCGAGCCGCAATGTAAACACAAAAAAGCCGAAGTTTGGCCTCCGTTAATAAAGACACTGAATTCACATTTACACGGTTACCCGGGTGGAACATTACTTCACTGGTAATCACATGGCAACGGGTACCCGTTGACAGGCTTACTAGGGACGATAGCTTTTTTTAAATCCACGAGTATATCAGGGTTAAAAGACACCAATCAAGTCATTTGCATAGTATCCCTCATTAAAGGGAGCGAAGGAAAGTAGCGTGCTTCTTTAATATTTAGAAATCAAAATTAGGGAACCAGGGATGGCAGTGTAAATGACTAAACATCAGAACATCTTTAACAGTAAATAATATGTAAATGATATTTTCCGTAATTTTAAATGATTCCAATTTTAAAAGTAAATATTCTTATTAAAAATATAAATATCTATATATAAATTTAAGTTACATAAATATGCAATTTTAGTTAGACAAATCATTATAAGTATGTACCAGAGACATACTTTTTTTTTAAAATGTGATAAAAGAATTTACATATAATTAGATCGTCTCATTTATCTTGCTATCTAAGTTGTCTTATGCACAATGTCATTATATATATTAATACCGGTGCTTTGTAGTGCAGAGCAATCAGGGAAATACAATTTTAATGCACGTCAGATGTTACAACACAAATACATTTTAATTCTATTTAATATGGTGTACATTTGTTGTGTCTAATTAACGCGTGTAATAACTTGTTGGTATTTTGTCTTGTATTAAAGTAAAGTACTACCTCTAAAACTGTCAAATACATATACAGTCGGACCTCGCTAAGTAAAGCTTCCCTAACTCGTAAACCTCCATATCTCGAATCCATTGTTAGGCCGCGGCCAAATTCCATAAGACTAATATATTTTAGATCTCCTTAACTCGAAGATTTTTGGTTTCCAACCTCCTTAAGGATCCCGAGACCATCGCGACTTAAATTTCATCAGTTTTTGTATCATGCTTTTATCATATTTAGTTTTTGTATCATGCTTCTATCATATTTAGTTCAAATGTAATATTTTTAAAAAATATATAATACACTTATATGTTCAACATTACGTCATCAAACATAGGTGCAAGAATAAAACTGAATTCATTGATTGCTATGTCACGTCTTGTCAGGAGATAGACTGATGGCAATGTCACGTTTTGTCAGGAGATAGACTGATGGCAATGTCACGACTTGTCAGGAGATAGACTGAAGGCAATGTCATGTCTTGTCAGGAGAAAGACAGATGCTTTTAGATCAAAATGACACATGCAAATTTCATACTTTCCGTTATTTAAAAAAAATATTTATACATTTGCTCTAAGAAGTAATATTCTCAAACACCAGTTCTAGTTTATAAGTAAGTAATAATAAATATCAGATGACACAAAATTATAGTGTTTTATCTACAAGAATTCTATGTTATACTTTGATTTTGATTTTATTAATATATATATAACTTGTTTTCTTTTTGGAATCTTGCTTCCTAAGTTTTTGTGTTTATTTAAATTAATCAACTTTCTACTGTGATAGTAAGACTTCGATCTGTGTTATAATTGGTAAAGTTAAATGACATAGGTCACAACCTGGTAGTTAGATGATGGTCTATTAATTAATTGTTGAATAAACAAAGAAAGATTTTCCCTACCCGGTAGTAAGATTTTGGTCTATCTCCTAATTCTTTGAGTTAAATGAAGCAGTTCCCTATTCTGTTATAATCTCTAACACTTTTAACTTTTAACTAATTATATTAGAAAGTGTGTACGTCAACATGATACACATAACATTGCTATATTAGAAACATTACAAACTTGGAGGAAGCAGTTTCAATGAAAAAAACAGAATTATTCTAGATGTAATGATAGATAAATGTCAACATCTCATTTAAGATGTAGTTTTAATGTTATGTTTTATGTTGAATGTAAACGGGAAATTTGATTTACGTACAATATTCTATACATACCAGTTGACTTTTAGAACCTTCAGGAAAAACATATAATTTACGTGTTTGGGGACATAGAAATAAGTCCAAGAACATAAGCAACGCTTAAAATGAGTACAATAATTGAAACTGCCGTTTGATATTCCATCGTAAAGAAGATACTTGCTGTCTCTCTAGCAAACATTCGTGATCCACTTTTATGGTTATTGTAAAGTAAACAGTTTCTCTCTGTGACCAAAACCATACAGTTTAAAGTAAAATATGGGTAACCGCAACAGTTTGTTAACATGTTTGTATTACCAGAGCCATCATAGTTGAGGACTGGTACAAATTGCGTTGGTATTATTTTGGGTCACTAAACAGTAGAATGAAAAAGTTTACACATTTTCTATGTACTTATATGTTACAAATTTCTTCAAACAACTACATTCTAGAAATAGCATCAACAAGTTACATGGTTTTGATTTAACTTTTTGTGTGACTGTGAATATCGCCGAATAGGAAAATCGTGATATTTCATTGACATTGTGTCCCTTATTGTGGGGATCGAAGTTAAGTGGCGTACCACTAAGTAAAAGTATAATTAAATGTAAAGCCTAAACACTGCATAACACCTTCTAAACAATAGCTTTGTGGTGCGACGCTGACCGGAATTACAATTTTATTGACCTCCGAGATGATAACACAAAGTTTTTTAACAAAATGAATTATTTCTCTTCTTTACAGGTCCAAAAAGAAATTCTTATTTTACCCCCATATTGTTGATTTTATATTTCTTTGTACATGTTTATTTTCATAATAATATTTAACTGAATCTCCTCCCCTCCACATTTTCATGACGCATAAATCCACAAATAAATCACTATGGTTACAAATACACATTTGTATATAATATAAATTAATTAAACAAGTCAAGTAGAAAAAATTATCTTAAAAGTATATTTTGTTCTTTTATAATTCTGTTTAAAAACTAGCCAATAATAATAATAATAATAATTAGTGAATAAATATCAACATTAGAGCTGAGATAAGAGTGTCATACTATGGTCAGAAAGTTATGTGAAAATACGTGTCAATAGACAGTTGAAAATGTCAACCTTTAATTTAAGATACAATTAGTTTTCTTATAATTGTTTTTCATGTTTCATTTGCTTAACCTATTTTAAAGGCAGGCTTTGTTGAAAAATGTCCAGGACTGATGCAATGGGGATATACACAATAGGAACTAAAAGATGATAATTATTTTTTTTAAAATAATAATAATAAAACTTTCTATAGAAAAAGTGTGTTACATACTTAAAAATCGGATGTTAATGTTTTACTTTGGGTCTGAGAGTTTAGAAGTGGGTGTGTCAACTTGTCATCAAAATCTCTAAACAGATGTGCAGCAGAAATAAACAATGACAACTGTCATAAAGTAAAACAAGTACCGTCATACTATAATAATCTATTCAGATAACATTGAACATACAACTCAATCACACCTGTGGAGGGTATATTCGTTATGAAATCGTCGGCTTTAAATAAAACATCTGAAACCTTGTGTTAACAAAACCAAGGCCTAGCAAAACTCTGTCAATATCTGAACCCACAAAAACAACATTCAGTATGATCTTGTATTTGGGAGGGTTTTTCTGGTACATATTTCTATATTGAAACATTATTTCACTGACAATGGTTTTTCTGGTACCTATTTCTATATTGAAACATCATTTCACCGACAAGGGTATTGATGACATTCAGTGAGAAATGTTTTATTATAAAGATCAGAGTTTGTAGCGTTGAGTAAGACCTTAATTTGTCAAGACGTAATGGTCCAATAATCAGGCTGTCACTTTTATAGTTTGTAAACTTTCTTGAGAAACATCAAGTAAGTAAACAATGGTGATATATAAGGACGAATAACCTTATGTAACTATTCCGGTTACTCCGAAGCGACCGTTTCGTCCCCCGCATTTTACTAGCAACGCTATTGAGCATTGCCGGTTTAGGGCCAGGAGCGCCAGCACGGATTAGCAAAAGGCACCGCGAAGAACGCAGCAGACGCTAGCTCTGAGGAAACCTTTAAGTGTGGGTCACGTCTTAGGTAGGTATTTGATGATCCCCTGCTTAGTGGCGGTCCTAACCATGGAGACTCGTGTGCTTTGTCGGGGTGGCGCCAAAGTGGTAGCGGGTCGTAGTAGGGAATTCCACCCCTCCTTGTGAGGTCACTTTAGTGGGAGACATTTTCGACTATCTGTCCTGGATGCACAGGTGGCCGCTTCAGAAGCAACCGCTTCCAGGGGGAGGGGGGTATCTCAGCTGTGGCGTCCCCTTGGCGGCCAGATAGCTGAGGGGGTCTTCCGGGAAAACCAATAGAGAGCACTAGGCTTGGGGCTACTGATTTTCTTCCGGATGTAGGTTCATAAGTATAATGTAGGGTGTGAAGTAATAACAACAAAGACACAAAGATGGGAGACACAAAATAACATCTACGAGATATAAAACACGTTTTAATAAATAAAATGTAAAAAAAATCTTTTTTTAAAAAGGACAAGCTTTTATTTACAAACATTTACAGACTGAAACGCGCTGATTTCCCCTGGCCTTGATGTAAACACGGGAATTTACGAGGGCTAGAGTGAAACCAGTGAGCCGTGGAGGTCAACTCTAGCAGACGACTATACATTCGAAATAGTGATAAATAGAGATAAACTAAAAATTGATTAATTTCATTAGGGTACATTCGATCGATCTGAAATTTTAATACAATGCATTGTCATCGAAGATCTATCTGTGGTAAAATTTTGAGATCTCTAGGTCCATCAGAAGTGGTTTAATTTTACGTTTCAAGATTTAAAGGATGGATACAACATACAAACATTGTGACTTAAATAAAAGCGTGTAAAATACAATACTTCAAATAACTTATTGCAACAGAACAAACAAAATAGAATTATTTAAAGATAAGTAAGAACTCCAAAAAAGTAATTAATAAACTGGTAACTTATTAAATTTATTCATGTCCATATCATACACAAAAAAATTATGAAACTCTTAATACAATACAATGAATATGTTATTTTTAAAAAGAAACGTTATGTCCAATATCACTATAAGTATAAGTTAACCAGCAGCTAATAACAAGACAGAAACTTGTCTTTCATAAAATTCTTGCACAATAAACGAAAAAAGACAGACAAAACACACAATGAAAATACCAGACCAATATCTCTGCTAAAAATATTATAAATTCCCTTGAAAATGATTAGCTAATAGAAGCCGCAAATGAAGCACTGATGGCAATAACCAAAGTAGTTACAAGAATAGGGGCATCACTAATTACAATCATTGTTATGTATCCACATGGGGAAAATTCATACATTTATTATCACTGAGCTGGAACAAACATGACAACACAATAAAGCAGGAGACTATTGAGGTACTCGATACGACACGTGGCGTAGCTAATCATAGGCAGTGCAAAGAACGTGGGGGGGGGGAGATTACGGACACAGACATCAGCATGAAGTACTAAACAAATAGCGAGTAAACGTGGAGAAATGCGCACTGAGGTTGTTGTTACCCGACAACAGGGTTAGTCATGTTTAGGGTTGTTAATTGCGTGTTGTTGGGTTTTTTTTTGGGCAAAATGATTATCGATTATGTAACTCTGATTTTAAATCAGATTATCGTTTTAAGCTGACTTCATAAAAATTATGGGTGTACCGGATTTCGCCTGCGGCTCCGAAAAATAAGGAATCCGACCATATTTACAAACCCCGCTCCGGTAGAAATTTGCTTCATAAATCTGGCCAAATCCGGCTTGTGAGTTTGCGATAGAATATATATTAATTATAGCTCCGGCTCCGGCAAATCTGGAATCCGGAAATTTTTACAAATCCGGCTTCGGCTCCGGCCGGATTTCACTTCATAAAACCGGGCGAAACAAATTCTATTTTCGGTTTGGGAAATTTAAAACCGATAGTCGCTTTCAAATCCGATTATCGTTTAGCAGCCTTAGTCATGTAGGAAAAAGGGGGAAAGAACAGGCAGAAACAAATAGTTAAATACAATTTTATTAAAAATAAATGTTCCCGCTGTGGTTTTATCACAGGACTTTCCGATTGCAAGGCGGACGTGATAACAACTACACTACAAATGATATGTTATTCTGTGAAGGAAAATAAAACACAACGGCAAGGGAACGCAAGAAGCTTTGTTGCTACCCACCCCCAACCCCCCAAACCCACCCCCTACACCTTTTTTTTTCTTTTCCTCACACCACGCTTGCCAACATTGATTTTTGGACCATAGCGAGGGTCATTCGTTATGTTTATTTGCACATGGTCGTTTAGGAGAAATATATATATAGATAAGAGCAACATTCCTGCATAGCTGAAAGGCACGACAGTCGGGTTTGGCTACTTGTAACCCCAGTATATACTCTGAAAGGCACGACAGTCAGGTTTGGCTACTTGTAGCCCCAGTATATACTCTGAAAGGCACGACAGTCGGATTTGGCTACTTGTAACCCCAGTATATACTCTGAAAGGCACGACAGTTGGATTTGGCTACTTGTGACCCCAGTATATACTCTGAAAGGCACGACAGTCGGATTTGGCTACTTGTAACCCCAGTATATACTCTGAAAGGCACGACAGTCGGATTTGGCTACTTGTAACCCCAGTATATAGTCTTAAAGGCACGACAGTCCGGTTTGGCTACTTGTAACCCCAGTCTATACTCCAAGCATGAAATACAAGGAATTTTTTTCCGTATTATTATAGGGAGACTTTTTTAAATGATCAGTACACGGGAAATAGGATTTTGTCTATGTGGCTATAATGACTATCACTGTTATAGTATGATCTCTATGGTGCTATAATGACTACCACTATTATAGTATGGTCTCTATGGGTCTATAATGACTACCACTATTATAGTATGATCTCTATGGGGCTATAATGACTACCACTATTATAGTATGGTCTCTATGTGGCTATAATGACTACCACTATTATAGTATTGTCTCTATGGGGCTATAATGACTACTACTATTATAGTATTGTCTCTATAAGGCTATAATGACTACCACTATTATAGTATTGTCTCTATGGGGCTATAATGACTACTACTATTATAGTATTGTCTCTATAAGGCTATAATGACTACAACTATTATAGTATGGTCTCTATGGGGCTATAATGACTACCACTATTATAGTATGGTCTCTATGGGGCTATAAGGACTACCACTATTATAGTATGGTCTCTATGAGGCTATTATGACTACCACTATAATAGTATTGTCTCTATGGGGCTATAATGACTACTACTATTATAGTATGGTCTCTATGTGGCTATATTGACTACCACTATTATAGTATGGTCTCTATGGGACTATAATGACTACCACTATTATAGTATGGTCTCTATGGGGCTATAATGACTACCACTATTATAGTATAATCTATAGGGGGCTATAATAACTACAACTATTAAAGTATGATCTCTATGGGGTTAGAATGACTACCACTATTATAGTATCTGTTTTTAAAGTCTCGAAGCTACTGACTTGATCGCTTGCTGGGATTGTAGATTTTTAGATAAAAGGAGGTCTATGGCTAAGGCATCCGTCCATCCTCAAGGGATGATGGCGTTTCCGTCTGCCCCTCCACCCCTCCTCTTTCTCCTGGCCCTTTTCTCCTCGCTCCTGGCTGCAAGGGAAGCTTCCGCGACTAGGATGCCCTCGCGTACTTTCGCCCGCCAGGAGGTGCGCTCTTCAGCAATGGTTTCCCACGTTGTATGGTCAATCTGCGCCAGAGTCATGTCTTTCTTGCAGACATCCTTGAAGCGCAAGCAGGGGCGTCCTCTCTTCCGCATACCAGTTGCCAGCTCGCTGTAAAGCAAGGCTCTTAGAATGCGCTCCGCGCTCATCCTGCGGACATGTCCCAACCACCGCAGGCGCCCCTCGCTCAGGATTGAGTGCATGCTAAGCATATGACTCCTTCTGAGTACCTCGACATTCGTGATCTTGTCCCGCCACTTGATGTGCAGAATCCTGCGCAAGCATCGTATGTGGAAGCTGTTGAGTTGCTTTGTTTGTTTGACATAGGTCGTCCAGCACTCGCTGCTATAGAGGAGTGTACTGAGCACGCAGGCCTGGTACACAGTGATTTTCGTCCTATCAGTGAGCTGTGCATTGTTCCACACTCTTCGATTCAGCCTAGCCATTAATGATGCAGCCTTGTCGATTCTGGTTTCAATTTCATTTTCCAGGGAGAGTGTGCTTGTGATGTTACTGCCAAGGTAGGTAAAATCCTTGACGACATCCAAGGTGTTTCCCTCAATGGAGATTGCTGTGAGGCAGTCTATTTCTTGTCTCAAAATGTTGGTCTTTTTTAGGCTTATTGTTAGACCAAAATTCTTGCATGCTTCTGAGAACATATCGACCAAAATTTGGAGACCTATTTCTGAATGTGAGGTAAGGGCTGCGTCATCCGCGAAGAGCAACTCTCTAATTAAAACCGTTTCCAATTTTCTCTTCGCCCGGAGACGGCTGATGTTGTATAGATTTCCATCCATCCTGGTATGGATGTTTAAACCCTCGAAGCAGTCCTTGAAAGCATGACGCTGTAGCATTGAGAAAAAGATACTGAAGAGTGTTGGAGCCAGTACACAGCCCTGTTTGACTCCGCTACAAACTGGGAAGGGTTCTGAGGTGGCGCAATCGAAGAGCACTGTGCTTTGCATGTTGGTGTGGAAGGACTCAATGATGGAGAGAAGCCGCGGTGGACATCCTATTTTTTCCAATATACGTAGCAGACCCTTGCGGCTGACCAGGTCAAATGCCTTTGTTAGATCTATGAAGGCAACGAAGAGGGATTTCTGTTGCTCCCGACACTTCTCTTGTAGATGACGGAGTGAGAAGATCATGTAGCCAGCCCGAAAACCGCATTGTGATTCCGGGTAAACATTATGTGCCAGAGTTTGCAGGTGTGCAAGGATCACTCTGGCGAAAGCCTTTCCCACAATACTCAGTAAGGAGATACCACGACAGTTATTGCAATCACTGCGATCACCTTTGTTTTTATAAAGCGTGACTATTTTGGCGTCACGCATATTCTGTGGGATGTGACCGTGTTCCCAGCAATCAAACATGAGTTCGTGCAGAGGCTTCAGTAGTGCTGGCTGGCCGTGCTTAAGGACTTCTGCAGGAATGCCATCGTTGCCTGTGGCCTTCCCATTGCTCAGATTATCGATATCCCTACTAAGCTCCTCTAGTGACGGTGGAGCATCTAGGACTGGTAGATCTGGGATTATTTCTATGGCAGAGTCAGATACTACATTCTGTGTTCTAGATAGTGCTCAGTCCAGCGCCGCATCTGCTTGTCTCGTTCTGTGATCATCTCACCTGATTTTGTCTTGATAGGAGCTGACTTTGATGTTGTGGGCCCAGTGGCCTTTTTTATGCCTTCGTACATTTTTTTAATATCTCCCTGATCAGCAGCAGATTGAATGCTTTTGCATAGTTCCACCCAATAAGTGTTAGCGCAAAAACGTGCAGTCTTCCGGGCTGTGTTTCTGGCATTTCTGAGACATTGCAGGGTGTCAGGACCTGGGGAAGCTTTGTAGGCCAATAGAGCTTGTCTTTTTGTCTCCGTCACGGGATTCATTGTAACCCAGTGGGCCTCAAACCAATCTGCATTTTTTCTTTCTTTTCTCCCGAGGACGGCAATAGTGTAAATAGTGTCTCGAAGATGGAGACAATTCGCATCGATTTGTTCTGTTCCTATAGCATCATGAGGATTGGGGATTGCTTTCTGCGAGGTGTTGGCCTTAAGAGCTTGCTCAAGCTTGGTATTAAGCTGATCTCAGGACAGTTGATATTCTGCGTGTTGATGCAATTTTTATCCTTGCTCTTAGAATGACACAGTTTCTTTGGTATTAATTTGATTCTCATTCCAACCAAAGAGTGGTCTGTGTCAAAGGAGTTACTGCCATATTTAAAACAGATCTGAGCCTTAGTCGGACATAACAAATATTTTCTGATGTAGTAGGAGTGTCTTTAACAGATAAGATAAAACATCTAGACAGACTGACTCACCATAGCAAATTAGTTAAAACATTAGACTGACTCACTAACTATATAAAAAATAAGATAAAACATCTAGACTTACTGACTCACTCACTTTATAAAACTTTATAAATTACCAAAATGTATTTAGCGTGAAATACAATGTGTGAAATGTTATATGTTAAATATAATAATCACCAAAAATATGTTGCAAATATTTCCGTACCAAATTTAGACGTGAACAAGTTCAGCTTTTCAAAACATTTACTTAATGTAGGCTTACTGTGATGTACTGTGAGTTTAAAATACAAAATTATTTTATGACTTAAAGAAGTATCGTATCAAATAAATAAAAAATTATTCCCATAGCGTTAAAAACAAACTCAAGCTATAGATTATTCGCATTGTGTTATCCAGCTAACTGAAGCTACTGGTTATTCATATTTTGTTATCCAGCTAACTCTTGCAGCTATTATGTGAAGTGAATCAATGAATTAATGTAACTAAAGCAAACAAAAATATATTAACACAAATCAAATCCTTTGAATCAAAATTGAAATTACTGTGTTTAAACATTATTATGACGTTGATATCATTTTGTTCAGAAACAATTAAAATTATAAAATAAAATTGATTCAGATTTTCAATAGAACATAATTATTTTACATGTTATTTATATGTCTTTCAGCAGCATCATTTATTAATATCATATTTGTATTGTTACGTCTTTCTTAGTTTAACGATCATTTAATTAGAGATCTTTCTTAGTTTAAAGATCATTTAATTAGATATCTTTCTTAGTTTAAAGATCATTTAATTAGATATCTTTCTTATTTTAAGATCATTTAATTAGAGATCTTTCTTTGTTTAAATATCATATAATTAGAGATCTTTCTTAGTTTAAAGATCATTTAATTAGAGATCTTTCTTATTTTAAAGATCATTTAATTATATATCTTTCTTAGTTTAAGATCATTTAATTAGAGATCTTTCTTAGTTTAAAGATAATATAATTATAGAAAAGTACACTTGAAGCTCATTGCCATGCTGTTACTTGTACAAACTATTTTATACAGTAAAATAATTTATAAATCAAAGTGAAGCCGAGAATGTTTCGTAAGCACATTATAAAATCTGTTATTTAAATGTTTTAGCTTTTTTTTAAATAATGTAAATTGATTCTCTATCTAAAACACTATACACAAAATAGATTCGAAATGAATGTAAAATGTTTAAAATCAATCTGAAAGTTTAGGAAAGTAAATGTAACGGCCGGATTAAAAAAGTTCATTTTTGCTATGGTGTTCTAATTGGAAACAGGAAATATTTACGGTAGGTGAATCGTATAATGTTCATTGACATTGTATCTCTAGTTATAGGAATTAAGGTCAAGTGGCGTGCCACTTGGATATGATTTAATGTATCGGCATTAAATATTTTTAAACACGCATACGAATTTGAAATAGAAAATCTTATAATATATAGTAAGTATATTAATTTTATTGCTTTTAAAATAATCTCCTAATGAATAACTACTCTTTTATTTTATTTATGTTTTTAAAATATTTTTTAAACAATTTTAATGAAAACAAAATATGTAACGCAAGTTTTTAACACTTAGTGTCATAGAAGTATTATTGTTAAATATATTTTCATAAAAACTTTTAGAAAATTAAACCCTTTAAATATTGCCAACCAAGTTGACTCTAGTACAACGTAAAATTAGGTAATTCAGTACCGGTGCTTTGTGGTTCGGCGCTGAAGAGAAATTTAATTTTATTGCACGTCCTATCAGGTAAAAAAAATAGTGTGTTACAAAAAGATTTATTCCTGTTCTTCAGATACCCAAAATATGCCCTAATTTTAATCAATTAAGTTGTAATATATTTGTATTGTTAATTTTTTTTAAAAATGAAATCAACTGAACCCCATTCCCTCCACATTTTACAATGAATAATTACATATTGAAATCTTCGTGGTTGTGATTATATTACAATTTGCAACTCATTCATAACTGGTAACATTTTTTGTTTCCCTATTTATTATTTTAAATATTTAACAATATATAAACAGAACCAATAACAATGTGAAATAAAATGTTTAGCTACGTGCATAAATTAGAAAGGTTTAGTTAAGAATTTGTTAACGACTTTTTGGATGATTAAATAGTAGGTGTGTTGGTGTACCATGACTTATTGTGTGCATCGATTTTAAAGTCAGCTTATGACAGGAGAATGGTGTGAAATGATTTTTAAAGTCAGCTTATGACGGGAGAGTGGTGTGAAATGATTTTTAAAGTCAGCTTATGACGGGAGAGTGGTGTGAAATGATTTTAAAGTCAGCTTATGACGTGAGAGTGGTGTGAAATGATTTTAAAAGCATTACTAACCCCTTTTTGCGAATGTGTGCCCTTTTTGTAAAAACATAGATCTTGACATTATTGAGAGATTTGGGGACCCCACTACAGAATATGAGGGGCCAGTGTTATGATGTCGCTGCGTCTATGTCGGGCGCTGTCTCAGGAGTTCAAGCACGTTTATTGCAAGAGGCCCCTTTGGTGGTATACACACACTGCAGCAATCACGCTTTAAACCTAGTGATCAGGCACTCGTGCAGACTTCCCGATGTGCGTAACATGATTGACAAATTTAAAGAAACATGCATGTTTTTTTTTAAACAATAGCCCAAACCGTGAAGCCTTGTTAAAAACGTCATAGAAACAAGTATTCAATTTGACAGTGCTAAACGACAGGCACTTCTAGATGTGTGCAAAACAAGATGGGCTGAGCGCCACGAAGCTTACAAACAATTCTATTAATCGTATATTTAAATTTTTCACTCTTGAGATAATTTCACTGCCACGATGAAAACACAACGACCAAGGATTTGATCCAATTTTGAATACAAATGGTGATTGGGACACGGACAGTAAGTCTCGAGCAACGTCACTTCTTCATTCCTTGTGTAACGTCACATTTATTGTGACTTTTGTTGTAACGTACAAACTGTTATCTAGGCTGGAAGGAAGAACAGTCCAACTTCAGAAAGAATCCTTTGACATAATTCAGGCTATGTCACTTATCGAAAACGTCAAGCAAGAGTTTAGAGGGATTAGAACAAATGTAGATTCTTATTTTCAAAACACTTATGATCATATCATTATCATGGCGCAGTCTGTAGGAGCTGAAACTTCAATGCCCAGAATTGCTAAGCAGCTAATCTACCGAATCAATGTATGCGTAGAAACGCCAATGCAACATTATCTGCGGAACTTAATTAATCCATTCTGGAGCACATCATTGCTGAACTAGATATGTGGTTCTCTGGCTTAACCAGGACACCCTCATAACAGTCATAACTGTTAGCTTTTGTGCCAAGTGCTGTTAGAAATTGTATGTAAGAAGATGTGAATTGCGATTTGGATTTATATATGACCAAGATCTTCCTTCACCAGAAGTGCTGCCCGAAGAGTTTAACTGGAGGAAATTGAAGTTCAGCCATTGGAAAGAGTCAATGCTACCAAACAAATTGCACGGAAGATATAACACATTGCAATGAATCGATGCAGCCAAAAATGTATTGCTTACTGAAAATCGCTTGTGTGATTCCTATGACTTCATTCGCGTGTGAGCGATGTTTATGTGCACTCCGACGTTTGAACACTTACATGAGATGTTCAATGTTGCAAGAAAGACTTACCGAGCTTGCATTGATGCATCACTACGCTTTCAATATCAACGAAAACAGTGTTTTACAGATATTTGTTAACAAAAACCCAAGAAGGGTTTACATCGAAGATGTCATAAAAAAAACCTCATAGCAGCATAGTCTTCCGCCTAGTCATTTCTGTACCATAATGTATATAATTCAAATTCTTTAAGGCTTGCGCCTGCAAATTTCACTATTAATAAGAAAAAATGAACGATCGAGTACTCGCATTTTTTAAAAAAATACGATATTGGAAGCTTTTATTTACAGTGTTAATTATTTATTTCATGAAAACCAATTTTTTGGTCACTGTATGAACTTATTAAAACGAAGCAAACAAGAGGGAGAAGTTTAATCAACGCCCTCAATAATTCATAAGTACAGAATTATTAATTAAACATTCTCATCCGAATTTGAAGTCATAGCACCATTTATTGTAGGTACAGTCAACAGTCAAATATCTCATTACGAGAATAATTCGTTCCAGAGTCCTACCCCTTTAGTGAAAGACTCATTATACGAAACAATTTTCCCCATACAATTCAATGTAAAATACGATAATCCGTTCCATGCTGAAAAAATACTATTTTTTCACAAAATTTTATTAACATTTATTCAATATATTATTTAATTTAATAAAATTACTTTTGAATTGTTAAAGAGTGAAACAACTAAAATACAATTTAGATTTGAAACAAAAATCGTAAAGAAAAATATGAATTAATATCACATCATTATTGCTTTTTTTAACTAGAAAGCTGTAAAAGACATTTGTTTCTGCAGACGCTTCAAAATTTGACGAAAATGTGATGTAACCGTTTCGTATACATTCTTGACATTCCATTTGAAGCATCCATCTCCTTAATTGTTTTTGAGAATAGTGCAGATCGTTGATGTTGGCCGATTGTAGTTGCGCGCTAGATTCGCACCCTTGTTCTCGCTTTTCAATGTGTTTTCATTTTATTTGAACAGTTATTTTCCCCCTCTCTTATGATTGTCTTCTTGTGTTGTTTTTTTCGAAGATAATTTATCAGATTATTAAACTTTGCACATAAAAAAAATTACAAATACTGTCTTAATACAAAATTTGTAAAATCGGTTGATCACACACGAAAACAATACGCTAACAGACCGAGTGTTTAACACAGAATAATACATCAGGGGGAAGTGCCGGTTGACTAATGAAATTCAAGGAAAAAGGGAGTTTCCCTTTCTGCGTCATTCGTTATTCAAAACTTCGCTCGTTAAGGAAGCAACTTTTTCCATAAAAATGTTGCTCGTTATGCGAAAATATCGTTATGAGAGGTGCTCGTTATGAGAGGTTTACCTTATCTTTACATGAAATGCCTTCGCGACAAGTTTGCGAACCCCCCATTAAAAAAGTCTGGGTACCGCCTTGTTATGTAAACAATAAAGTTAAAGACAAGGGTATTACGCATTTTTTTTTCCAATAAATGTACAAATTGTACAAAATTTCTAAGATCTTTAAATAGTCTGAACTAAGGAAAAAAGGATAAAGCTTGACATTCATTAAATTTTATCCCTAATTATAGGATCGAAGTCAAGTGGCCTGCCACTCGGATAAAATAGAACACTGTCTGCTCTCAATTGACAAAATTCATTGACTATTGGAATAAAAATAATACATACATTAATTATACATTATAGTCATTATATAAATTTCATAGTTTCAATATTTCTATAATAAATTTCATTCTTAAAAATGAATGATTTCTTCTAATTTTATATTTCTATGCGCATTTCCTATTTACATACAATGAAACATTTATAAAACACCGATTAACAATGGAATGCCTCATTGATTTTAATTAACCCTTTTTTCCAAATTGAGAATTTCCCATTTATCTACAATTATCAAATTTCTCAACACAATGACACATTAAAAACATCAGCACCTGTGCTTTGTGGTGCTCCACTGACGGGAAATACAATTTTAATGTACGTCTTTAATGATTATATTAATTCGTGAATGTAACGTGTTCTCTTCCAAATTTGTCATTTATTCATTTATATAGTTAATTAATATTCTTATAGCAATTTCATTTTTGAATATATGCTTATTTGAATAGGCTAATTTGTTACTATAGAATTCATGTATTATTTCCTTCCTGTATTTTCTAAAATATTTCATAAAAGTAACAATTAAATAAGCAACACTAACAAGAGTTGATTGCTGGCCTAGACTCCAACACTAACAAGAGTTGATTGCTGGCCTAGACTCTAACACTAACAAGAGTTGATTGCTGTCCTAGACTCTAACACTAACAAGAGTTGATTGCTGGCCTAGACTCCAACACTAACAAGATTTGATTGCTGGCCTAGACTCCAACACTAACAAGATTTGATTGCTGGACTAGACTCCAACACTAACAAGAGTTGATTGCTGGACGAGACTCCAACACTAACAAGAGTTGATTGCTGGACTAGACTCCAACACTAACAAGAGTTTATTGCTGGCCTAGACTCCAACACTAACAACAGTTGATTGCTGGCCTAGACTCCAACTCCTAGACTCCTATGACTATCTAAAGGAATAATAATAATTCGAGAGAAAATTAGTTAAGAAACAAAAAAATTGAATTATTAATAAATTGGGAAAAATTGTTTAGAAATGTATTTTTAAATTGTAGTAGAATTGCAATCGATTAAATTAATTTTAATCCATACAAATACAATTTTTTAAAGGATTAATCGATTAATTAGTCGTTATTTTCTGAAACCCTAATATTTATATGTTCCTGTTATTTTTTTGTAACAACCTTTTACTATAATAACACAACATTTAATTTTTTAAAAAATTAGAGCGGACACTGTAGACATTTTATTACTACTCTATCAATTACCAGAATATTGTAGATATTGTATAGAAACTGTTACACAAACTCCTGTTTGCTCGCTACTGTCTCTCTCTCTCTCTCTCTCTCTCTCTCTCTCTCTCTCTCTCTCTCTCACTCGCTCTCTCTCTCTCTCGATCTCTCTCTCTCTCCCTCTCTCTCTCCCCTCCAGCTTTTGTTGGTTCATTACGATGTTGGTTATACTTGCAGCTGAAGTATTCACCAATATCTTTATTTTCTCTAAGCTAATTTACATCCCATATAATTGAAATATTAAGATATATTAAATTAGTTTATATTGCGTAGGACGCAGTAATCCTCTGTATAGACGGAGTGTCTGTAACTGATAAGACATTTGACGTGCTTATCATTAAATGCGTTGTTGAATAATGAATGTTTTCTTTTCAAATAACTGTTTTAAAAAATGTGTATGCTTTATTTATTTATTTATTTTTTTGTTAAAGTGAAGCTCATTGAGCTGAGCTTTCAAATTTCAATTGGGAAAAACACTAGGAGAAAAAAAGTTGTTAAATTGATTGATTATAATGTATTTATTTAATGTAGAGGCATAACCTAAATTTCATTTGTCTATATCAAAATAACTTTTTTTAAAATGAACCATAAAATCAGTACACTATTAATACA
Organism: Ampullaceana balthica; assembly: GCA_944989445.1. Classification (NCBI taxonomy): domain Eukaryota; kingdom Metazoa; phylum Mollusca; class Gastropoda; family Lymnaeidae; genus Ampullaceana; species Ampullaceana balthica. Next base: position 127,614 of record CALYLW010001038.1, on the reverse strand, counting down.
CTGACCTAAGTAATTCTTTTTCTATAAAAGTCAAAAGCTCACTTAAATTTATAATAGAAATTAAATTGTCTTGTTTTTAATGCGTTAAGAAAAAATGCAGAAAAGTGATATTTATTAAATCCTTGGTCTAATTTACATATCTCCTTTACAGCAATAAAACTTGTTCTCACAATAGCTTCAGATTCTTACTTCACTTTTTTCCATATTCAGTTCTTTAGATCTTCTATATTTGGCTTTACTCTTCATTCAGAATTTTTAACTTGTCTGATAGTAAGTGTTTTAATTCCGTCTCACTTTATATATTTTTTAAAATCACAGCTAAACAAAATCGTTCACAGTTGGCTAATATCAAATTATCAGTTTGAGTAAAAGAGCGATAACAAATCTTGTTAATCCTTTCATTTATTATGACCAGCTGTATTGCTTACTAATTATAGTAACGAATATTCACTAACAATTACAGTACACATTGTTAACGTTTTCTGATCAAAGAGAGAAGTATCTAGAGTTACCAACCGTTCGATAAGTCATCTAAACTGTAAAGCTTACCGGTCCTATGAATATGATTCTGACGTGTTTAAAATCATCCTGTTAACAGGAGTTCATGTTTTGTGTATAAAATCCTTTAAATCAATCAATAAATAAGATATATTAATATTCGGCGTTTTCCGTTGAAAGTTTTTATAAATTCAATTTTACAATCATCAAATTACATTTTTAAGCTTTTTTTTCGTAACACTAAATTACGTTGTTATACACTAAAACATTCCAATAGTTTATAAAGTTTAAGGATTTGTTATATTACAATTATATACCTTTGTTTTCTGTTTGCCAAGTCATACACGTTAATTTTGCTAAGTCTACTGAGCTATATCCTCCATGTCATAAAATAGGTAACAAACTTTTTTATTTACAGTTAATATAAAAACTTACTTGAACCTGAAATGAATTTATATTAATAAAAACGTATTTTAACAAAATTATAAGACACGCCTTATGCATTAGGATATAGGTGGCAAACTTACGGCTCACGGGGTTTTCACGGTCAGTCTTTTATTTATTTAATACACACTGACTCGCGCACTACTTAATACATCTCTCAGATTCATCGAAAGTTTGTCTTAACTATAAATAAGAATAACTTCTCAAAGTTCTTCCTGTAAATAGAGGTCTACATTTATGCATCTAAAAAATCATTTCAATAAAGTTTATATTAAGTATCTGCATTCTATAGTTTAGAAAAGAAATATGGATGTGTTATTTATAACATCAGATAATCTAATCCAAATAAACATGAACAGTTTCTGTTTCTAAATTATAAAATGTTTAAGAAGGACACATCAATAAGTTATCCGGGTCTTAAATGTTTGTTTTATCCAGTTTAAATTCGTGTTTTTTCACTAGAAAATTAAAAATAAGGATAACGTATAGACAATTTAAAATATACGAGTGCTTTTTGGAAGTTATTACCTCGGAAATAAATTAATTATGTCTTTAAATTCATATTTTCCAATGTTAGTTTAAAACGAAAAAAATATTTTTTACTAGTGTCTAGATGACGTCATTAGCCGCCTGTAATGAGTGCATAAAATTTAACTAGATACACAGCTTTATATCATAGTCATAACTATTACATTGTTTAATGTATTACTTTAGAGGATAAATATCTTGACATATTACCTAAATTCATCAATCGTAAATTCATTATATAGACGGATTATGATTTAAATAAAGAGATGTAACAATTATCAATATTTGTGCAACCCATTGATATTTTATTATAAGTTACACAACCATTTTTGTTTGCATCTAATCACTTATTTCCAAGGCTTCTAATTATTTACGTTTTATGCTTGGAGAGTACCCCGACACATTAGTGTCACGTGCCCAGTTCAAGTTTTCGCAGATCTCCATGATAAATCTTTAACTACATCCAGGTTCCCCTTTAATGCGCTCCACGCTGCACCCCCAGACCCCCTCCCGCCAAGGGTGCCGAGGGCTAATCCTTCAATAATCAATGTATTCTGTACAATTTAGTATTTTCCATATTATCCAAGGGTGCATAAAATCAGGTTACGCTTCTGTATACATACATTATACCAAACATCCACATATCGCAATATGCATACATCATACCAAACATCCACATATCACAATATACATACATCATACCAAACATCCACATATCACAATATACATACATCATACCAAACATCCACATATCACAATATACATACATCATACCAAACATCCACATATCACAATATGCATGCATCATACCAAACATCCACATATCACTATATACATACATCATACCAAACATCCACATATCACAATATACTTACATCATACCAAACATCCACATATCACAATATACATACATCATACCAAACATCCACATATCACAATATACATACATCATACCAAACATCCACATATCACAATATACATACATCATACCAAACAACCACATATCACAATATACATATATCATACCAAACAACCACATATCACAATATACATACATCATACCAAACATCCACATATCACAATATACTTACATCATACCAAACAACCACATATCACAATATACATACATCATACCAAACATCCACATATCACAATATACATACATCATACCAAACAACCACATATCACAATATACATATATCATACCAAACAACCACATATCACACTATACATACATCATACCAAACAACCACATATCACAATATACATACATCATACCAAACAACCACATATCACAATATACATACATCATACCAAACAACCACATATCACAATATACATACATCATACAAAATAGCTACACATCGCCTAATAACGCAGAGCTTCTCAAACTTTTTAGTATGGCGGAGCGGCAGGAATTTGATCCATTGCACCAGCGACCGGTGCACTATTTTACCTGCACTGACAATTTTACGTCGTTTTTTGATAATGTAACTTTCGTTGGTTTCTTCCGATATGATTAAAGGTTCCTATTTCAATAGATTCAATTCAGTGAATAAGATTAAACGAAAAAAAACTAATGCTTTATTTGGGGTTTTTTTTTCATTGATTGCATGAATTGTTTATTTATTGTGTTTATATTTGTAGGGATCGAATATTAAGTTTAAAAAAATACAAAAAAGTTGGTAGCAGTTGGAACAATAAACTTTTCTCATCGACCTCAGCCGTCCCTCTGTCAGACGTAGAGTTTATTTTTTAACATTTGTAGGTAAATTTTTGGCAATAAGTAGGACATTTAGATTTTTGAAAAATTAAAAATGGTAGGTAAAGTATATATACAAATTGTTTCACGCTTTATCTAAGATATTCTTCTTTTTCTTCATCTTTTTTAAACATCTGCCAAAAAACAGCAAGTCAATTGAGTTTAATCTCTAGTATTTACAATAACATAGAAAGATAGATGGAACAAAGAAAATAAAAAAGAAGAAACGCAATAACTAAACACAGTTTCCTATGAATGTGCAGTGCCAGAAAAAAATAACAACAAAATGCGTATATTGAAACGATATCTTTGGTATGATCTCATCCTAACGGGTGCATGTTTGATATTAGACAAAGAACCAAGGAAAACATTGAATGCAGTAGAAATGTGGTTTTTAAGAAGCTTTATGACTCTGACATGAAAGGAAAAGAAAACAAATACTGAGTTGCTAAGAACAACATGTGCCCCAAGATCCATCATATATACTATAGGGAAAGGAAAAATGAAATTATATCATGGTATATAAGAAATGTTGAATAGGAAGCGTATCTTCATGCTGAAAGATAATATATTGTAGGGGAGACAGATGAAGACAGAAAACAACATACCTGGAGAGTCTGACTGAATGATGAACAAACAAAAGTGTAAACAATAATGTTTTCCTTGAAACAGATAACAACAGAAATAAATGGAATGTCATGTTAGCCAATGTCTTTCCAAACCTTGCACCTCATAATAATCATATAAATAAAGTATATATTTTTACAGTTTGTAGAAGCAATACAAATAATTTTTTAATGACGTCATGTTATCATATTAGAGATGCATTAAAATAATATTTCTTGTCAGCGCCGCACGATACAGCACCGATGTTAACGCAATTTTTAAGAAAATTAAAGTGCAATATAAAAAAGTATATTTAAAGTAGATCTATATCGAAATGTAATTAAATGTTAATTAAAGCTACATGAGACAATAATAAAACAATTTTAAATGTGTAAATAAAACATAAACTAAACTATTACTAGCTAATCTTGGGATGGGTAAATAAAACATAAACTAAACTATTACCAGCTAATCTTGGGATGGGTAAATAAAACATAAACTAAACTATTACTAGCTAATCTTGGGATGGGTAAATAAAACATAAACTAAACTATTACCAGCTAATCTTAATGATGGGTAAATAAAACATAAACTAAACTATTACTAGCTAATCTTGTGATGGGTAAATAAAACATAAACTAAATTATTACTAGCTAATCTTGGGATGGGTAAATAAAACATAAACTAAACTATTACTAGCTAATCTTGTGGTAGGTAAATAAAACATACACTTAACTATTTCTAGCTAACTTTCGAATTAGTAAATAAAACATTAACTAAACTATTAATAGCTAATCTCTAGTTTTATCAGTTACGCCGGCGATAGAGTCCTTGTGAGCTGCAGGAACGTTAGGAACTAGCATTACAAACATACACACACATCAACGACTTGACTTAGCACAAGGACATGTGACATTTGTCCCAATCTTAAATTCTCATTTAATGTTGCCTGGTTGTCAGTCATCATGTCATGGATTAAAAAAAAATACAAAGAAATTAATGTGACCATTGTGAATCGACACGGGTGCTTCGTCCGGGGTCAAAAGGTCATGGATCACGTAAGTTTGAACCCCCGCTATACACTGAGTATAATGACAACAACATTGAACCCCGCTATACACTGAGTATAATCACAACAAACTCGTTTCCCTGGTTTAATCTATTTTTAGATTTTACAGTTTTCTTTTTTTAAAATTTTTTTAGAATAAAAACAACAATTACATAATATGTATTTTGCTTACACACTTACATAAAATCTATTAATTTTAGGTAATGTTGATACAGCATTTATCATGTTAGTTTATGCAGGATAACAATATTGATATTTTCTTACAAAATAATCTTCTGTATAGAAGGAGCGTCTGTAAACAGATAAGATAAGATAAGATAAAATACACATATTGATACCGCAGTTCAGTTGATAATGTTTTCCTAGTGTTGTTCTCCATATTTTTAACTATAGTTATTCTAATTTGATTGGATTATAATATATTTATTGAAATATAAATTCATTTGTCTAAGTGAGTCCTTAATGTTTGAGAATTATAGTTAGTATTCATCTATTTGTTGTGTGTATTATTACTTTTGATAAATAGATCCATGATTTTGTTTATTTGGAATCATTGTAAAAAGTTGAGTAGGAGAATACTTGACATCCATTGACATTGTATCCCTAATTGAAGTTGAAGGGATCGAAGTTAAGTGACTTGACACTTACATTATTAGGACTAAATTTTTTTTTATTGCTCACAGAAACTCATTTTACATTAAAGATACACAGTATCCATGTATATTAATAAAATAATGTACATTATGATACAACATAATTTTTCCTAAATCTCATAATGTAATCCTTTACATCGAATCAAAATTATGCAAATAGTAATATGAATTTAAATTTCCAAACATTTTTCATAGAAACAACTAACTTGAACATCATACACTATTCTTAACATTTCTATTATTCTCTTTTAATTTGTTTGTCTAAAAATCTGTTCTAATGTTAGGTCGGTGTTTGTCCTCAGAGATTCATGTCACATCAAGGTGAAACAGTATCAATGTATATCAATAAATAATGTACATCATGATACAACATAACTTATTCAAAATTATACAAAACTTTCTAGAATCAAAACTATACAAAAAGTAACATGAATTTAAATGACAAAACATGTTTCTATAATTGAAGCACTTCTGATAGAAACAAATAACATGAACATCATACCTTTTTATTCAAATTCAATTATTATGTTGTAAATTTTCAATCATTTTCTGTATTGTTTGTCTAAAAATGTGTTCTAGTGTTATGTTGGTTTAGTTGTGATTGTTGAAAAATGCCTTCAGTCTGTGATGCCATATGTGTTTTCTGTATTGTGAAAGTATCCTTAAGCTTATAGTTTGTTGTTTCTTGTTTATAGAGTCTGATATTATGTTTAGTGTTATTGCTTTGTCTATATCTACATTGTGTAATGTGCCTGCTTGTGTGAATTGTTGAAGTGTGGATTTAGTTTGTAAAATTGTATTGAATGTGAGATACAAATGTTGTTGAGTCTCATCAGCCCCTGACCTGCAGAGTGGAAAGCCTATTCTTGCCCCTCTGTCTTTATATTGTCTTGCTGAGACTGGTGTTGTATTGTATATTAGTCTGTATGTTATTTCTTTTTCTTGATTGGGTATTTCTCTAATATGATTATTTTTAAATGTGTCCTCAGTGTTTGTAATTCCATAAACTTGTGTCCATTTAATTCTATTGTTCAGAGGTGTTGCTTGTTTTTTTATTAAATGTGTATATATTTCTTTGGTAGTTTTGTGTAACACTTCTTCATTGCCTTTTATTGCTTTGATGCATGCTGTATGAAATTGTGATTGTTTTTTTTCCAATATAATGTGCAGTGCTGTTATCTATTGCTGTTAAATATCCTAATCTGATCCCTAAGTAATAATGAGTGAATGTATTTTCTGATTTTTTCCTAATGGCGTGTCCTATGAATTTTATTCTGAGTGCTTGTATTTTGGTTTGTATGTCTTGCAAGTTTATTCCTCCATTTATCTTAGATTGTATTAGTGTTGCATGTTTAATATTGTTAATTGTTCTTTGAAATATGTATTACGTTATGTGTGAGTTAATTTCTTTTAAAATTGCTGGTGGGGGTTCCCATATTGTTCCTGTATATATTGTTTTGGGGATGACAAATGTGTTTATTATTGTGCTCCTTCCAAAAATTGTTTGTGCTGTGTATTTGTTCCTGTCAATAATAATTTTAATAGATTGTTCAATCTTCCTCCATATTTCAGTTGTTGTATCAATGTCTTCAGTCTGACATCTCCTAGTTATTAACACAGTTCTTATATAAATGTCTTCAGTCTGACATCTCCTAGTTATTAACACAGTTTTTATATCAATGTCTTCAGTCTGACATCTCCTAGTTATTAACACAGTTCTTATATAAATGTCTTCAGTCTAACATCTCCTAGTTATTAGCACAGTTTTTATATCAATGTCTTCAGTCTGACATCTCCTAGTTATTAACACAGTTGTTATATCAATGTCTTCAGTCTGACATCTCCTAGTTATTAACACAGTTCTTATATCAATGTCTTCAGTCTGACATCTCCTAGTTATTAACACAGTTGTTATAGCAATGTCTTCAGTCTGACATCTCCTAGTTATTAACACAGTTCTTATATCAATGTCTTCAGTCTGACATCTCCTAGTTATTAACACAATTCTTATATCAATGTCTTCAGTCTGACATCTCCTAGTTATTAACACAGTTTTTATATCAATGTCTTCAGTCTGACATCTCTTAGTTATTAACACAGTTGTTATATCAATGTCTTCAGTCTTACATCTCTTAGTTATTAACACAGTTGTTATATCAATGTCTTCAGTCTGACATCTCTTAGTTATTAACACAGTTGTTATATCAATGTCTTCAGTCTGACATCTCTTAGTTATTAACACAGTTTTTATATCAATGTCTTCAGTCTGACATCTCCTAGTTATTAACACAGTTGTTATATCAATGTCTTCAGTCTGACATCTCCTAGTTATTAACACAGTTGTCTTCAGTCTGACATCTCCTAGTTATTAACACAGTTGTCTTCAGTCTGACATCTCCTAGTTATTAACACAGTTGTCTTCAGTCTGCACTCTCCCATTGACTACGATAGTTCTATAAACCTGTTAGTTCAGTCTGATTTTTTTTAAAATGCCAATATGACATTTGAGAATGTATTTTTATCATAGACTAGGTTGTGCTGCGGCACCCACTTTTTTACATATGCAGTTCACTCATTCTCTCACTTATAGATCTCCATTTAACTTTCATACGAAAAACGCGCCACACGTTTTTAGTCATATTAATTTAAAGTACGTGAACTTATAAGTTATAAATTATTTTCTTCTTTTTATGTCACTTATAAAAACGTTGTTTTTAGAAATCCTTTTTTACCTTTATTTATTGGTATGTGAAAAGCACGATTAAAACTTTTTAGTAAGACAACTTTTTTATTATCTTATGGAACGTGCAATAAAAGTCAATTTCCTGTCAGCGCCACACCAAAAAGCACCCGTACTGAATAGGTAATTGTTACATTGTAATTGAGCAATCTTAGTTGGCGACACTTAAAGGATTTAATTTTTGTAAGGTTTTATACAAATATATTTGACACTAAGACTTCTATTACACCAAGTGTTACAAACTTGCGTTACATTTTTAAAAATTAAATGTGTTAAAAAATGTTATAAATATATAAATAAAAGAAAATAGTAATTATTTATTTTGAGGTCATTTTAAATTAAAAAAACGATAAAATTAATAAATTTACTCAATGTTATAAAACAGTATATTTGTGATATAGGCGTGTAGTTCAGTTACCATTAGAATGTATGAGATGTAATCTATCTTTTATAAGTGGCATGCCACTTGACCTCGATCCCTTAAACAAGGGACACAATGTCAATAAAAATTGTACGATTCTCCTTACCTCAGTATTCATTGTTTCCAAATAAAACACCATAGCAAAAATTAACTTTTTTTTTACAATTATCTTGACCCGGCCGTTAAATTTGCGCAGCAAATTTATTAGATTCATTTTAAACATTTCACATTCATCTCTAATCTTTTTTGTTTATAGTATTGCTGATAAATAATCCATTTACATTACTTAAAAAAATTGCTAAAACATGTAAATAACCAATGTTTTCAACGTGCCTACGTGGCATTCTTAATTTCACTTTCCTTTATGAATAATTTGACTGAGTAAAATAATTAACTTTGTGATAATAATAACACAGTGATGGGTTTCACGTCTACTTTTCTCAAATTAAACGATCTATAAAAAAATGATAATCTACTGAACCAATACTTTTTGTTTATAGTGTTTTGAGTCGTATATTTCATAAAAGAAATACATTTTTATAGATAGACTCTACTTATGACAATATTGATATAATACAAAAGCCTCACTTCTATACGCTTATTATTGTTCATAATTCTATTCTACACAAACAAACCATAAAATCGTATCAATAGAGACTAAAACACGTCAAAAACAAACCACATTTTTCCAGTGTCTGTTTACCAACAATTCTATGAAGAATTTAAATATAATAATTGTAATACTAACCAATGCTGCCAGTGCTAGGTATTTCAACCTAGATCTAGTTTTTTTTTACCTTGTCTATGTTTCTAGGTTTTTTTATTTCCAAAATAGATATAATCTAGGTTTTTATTTTTTAAAACTAAATAAACGATATTTCAGATAAAAAAATTAATATGCGCAATTAATGTCCTAAACAAATTAGGCAATCGATGGCAACAGCTTTTTCACTCTCTCTGTAATGTTATATAAAATATTATAATATATATTATATATAGCAATAGCTCTACCTCACTGAATTCTAAAGATGGCACTGCTGCGGTACCAGAACCATCTGGTACGAGATAAAACCAATGAAATGAGCCAAAATATTCAATTTTATTACACTTCATCACAAACTAACAGCTCTGCCATTTTCTTCTGCCTGCGTTGAGAGCATATTCTTTCAAGTATTCAAGATATAAACCAAAGGTAATTTAATGCAACCCTCAGATAAACAAAGTTATAAAAACACTTTTCCTACTCCGTATGCAACAACAAACTCATATACAATTTCTCGTTCTTTCCGTCCGGGCTTTGGAAGTAGAGTGGGTTACCTGATCAAATGAGGAAAACCAAAACTCTATCAACATTTACAACGCAAATAAAAATACAAGACTAGAAATAAACAATGGATAAAAGTAGGACTCAATAATATCTAATATATAAAGATGAAAGTTTGTGTGTTTGTTTGTTTGTGTGTTTGTTTGTTACCAATGGAAATCCACACCGTTGGACCCAGGATGCTGAAATTTTGCATGGGGCTCTCATTCGACCCTAGACAGGTCGTAGGCTATGTTTCAACCCCAGGTGACCACCCTAGGGTAAGGGGGCCCATAATCAGAAAATGTAGAGCCAAATAAAGACAAAATAAATTCTCATTTCGATATTGAACAGCTTCATGCGGGCATTCAAAACGAGTTCATTTTGGTGCGTTATTTTTTACAATACTTTATTTTTAGCTGTGCGCTTTCAAAAATCTTTTATTGTCAAATTACGGTGCGCACCTTTTCGTGTACGCATCTAAAAGTGAGCAGTGTAATTTTATTATAATAACATTCATATTTGTTTTGGCCTTGCGTACAAAACAGTGGCCTTTTATACAAATACTTTCTTGATATTATAGATCTGTTAACACTATTTCATTACATTTGTCACACGATGTATGGTATTTATTTTTAAATTAAGAGTTTTATTATGTTGTTTCTAATGACTCAAATTTTAATTTAAACAAATACTAAATTATGTGAGGGTATTTTATGTGGAAAGAAATTGCCCAAGTCAAAAAAGCTTAATCGTAATTTAGAGGAACTATACGTTTGTTTTTCTTAAAATTTGTTGCGTGTTCTATATTAATTTTTCTTGCTTATTTTACTTGCTCAATCCTTAAATTTAATTATTAAAGTTAATCATCAATGAATATTACATGCATATAAAAAGCCTACGACCAATGCTGTGTTTTTTTTATTACATAAGCTCTATAAATTTACAATTTAAACCTTTCTACCGGACTTATAAACATAAGCATATTAAACTCAATACAAGTGAACCTATAAGCAATTAATTAAGTTGGGGCGGCGAATTGAATATGCCATGGTCATTACGCTGTTGCGGAATAACAAAAGCCATTTTAAAAATAGATGTTTAGTCAAACATAGCATCTTTTTTTCCTATTTCGTAAATAATTTATTTATTTTGCAGAAACTAAATCTGGTGTTTGAAATAAAATTTACAAACTATGATGTCCCATCGGGAAACATGGTCCAAAACATACTTGAATTCATTTTTTAAAATTATACCTATTACATAAAAGCGGTAAATTTAAATCGTAAAACATAGAGACAAATATAAAAAAAGCATTATATATCATTTCCATATTAAAACACTAATAAATAAAGACTATAAACAAGTATACAAATTTATTTTTGGAGCAGTACTGCATTACAAGACTTCATTTTAAGCGACCGCCTTTAAATTAACTTTAATTGACTAAAAATTGACTATAATTTTTTCACTTTTGTCCCTTTCTACAAAACGGTCCCATTTAGCGATGGATTCCAAAATCTTATATGTTGCTGTTTCACCAAGGGATTCAATTCTTTTTTGATTCCCGTTTCAGATAAGACATTATATTTTGTATTCCTGTTTTTGTTTCTGGAAATTAGATAAAGGGCGATTTTACTCATTACTTTTAGTTCAGAGTTCAGTCGTGCTTAATTGTTTTTAGTATGATTCGTAAATTTTACAGACTTTTAGTCAAATGGGAAGTTGGACCATTAGTGAGAGGGGGCTTAGGCTTTTATTAGTATAGAAAAGGGGAGGGCACTAAATGAAGTTAATCAAGAGAAATACAAAAAAATAAGAAGAAAGTAAATCGTTGCATACACATACATACTTAACAAATAACTATTTGAATATTTCAACAACATAATAAAACTTGCTCATTACTATAAACTTACTTATTAAAAGTTAAGAATCAATGATCTTGACATGCATATAAAGGCCTAGGACCTATGTTGTCATTTCATGTTTACATAATTTTATGTTTACATAAGCTAAACAAATTAACTATTTAAACTTTAGCTAACGAACTTATTAAGAAAGTCATTAAACTTAACACAAGTGAACCTAAAGATCACTAATTCCGTGTAGTTAGAAGCATAAAACTCTGGGTGGTTGTTAAGTACACTTCCGTGGTGGTAACGAGCAAAAACAATATTTAAATATCAATTTTCATATAGCCCATATAATGAAAAAAACGTCTTTGTGCCCCCGGCCCCCATGACTGAATTGCAACTTTTTTACGCAAATGATCGTCGTGAGAGGCTACTCAACAACTTCCCAAAGTTTCATGCTTCTACCTACACGCGAAGTTGAAGAATTCAATTAGTGATGAGTCAGTTTTTTATATAAGAAAAAACTACATAGCCTATGACCTGTCCCCGGTCAAATGACGGTCCCATGCAAAATTTCAGCACCTAGGTCCAACGGTGTGGCATTCTATGAGTAACAAAACAAACAAAAGAAACAAACAAACAAACTTTCATCTTTATATATTAGATGGGGTTTTTCCCGCTTTGGGAATGTCAATGTTTGACTGTTGCACAGTGCGCACTATTTTGACACATGCTTGGTGTGACGTAGTTTGGTGTGGGATGACGTCAATAGAGAGATATGCTAGAGGGACGATTTTGTAGCGGAGAGCACGCACAGTGTTGTTATTATTTTGCCTTGAAGGATTTCTTTGTCAATTAAAATATGATTCTTCTGATGGTGTTTTTACTTATTGAGTTGAAGCCTTGTGAGTCATAAAAAATCATTAGAACTTGACATTCTTAAGAAGAACAAATGAAATTAATCTCTTTAGAATGTGTTTTTTAAGATTTTACAATAACTAACCCTACCTAACCAAACTTGAAGTAGTAAACAAGTTATATATTAGCTTATCTAATACCTTTCAGCCATTTAGTGGTGCTAATAGAATAAATTAAATTCATCTGTTCATTGATGTTAAGAAGGATGAATTAAATACATATATTTATTGATCTTGTGAAGGTTAAATTAAATAAATCTCTTCTGAATATTTTTTTTTGGATCTTATAATCAATACAAAATATCACTAAACAAATTATATATCCAAAACTTAAATTAACACTTCACCTGTTTTTACAAATGTCTAAACACAATTGATGTGTCTGAATTAAACAAATAGTCATGGGGTAGCAAAATTTAAACTAATTTAATAATTTACTTATAAGTTACTTATTTATCTAAGTTACTTATAAGTTTATTGATGCTAAAAGGGGGGGGGAAACCTTCAGTATGGTATTTAAGAAGAAAGTTTAACAAAGGAAATACTTAAAAGCAGTTGTACACTAAAACAATATATAAGCTATTATGTTCCAATCTTTCTTCAGAGAAATCATGCCCCCAAAAAGAAAAACTCAATTAGGTCGTGTTTCTAAAACGGCAAAGAAGCAAGCCTTACATAGAGAAAATGAAACGAATGAACAAACACAGGCAAGACTTGCTGTTGAGAGAGAAAGAGTTTCAATCAGAAGAGCTAATGAAACCAGTGAACAAACACAGGCAAGACTTGATGATGAGAGAGAAAGAGGTTCCATAAGAAGAGCTAATGAAACCAGTGAACAAACACAGACAAGACTTGATGATAAGAGAGAAAGAGTTTCAATCAGAAGAGCTAATGAAACCAGTGAACAAACACAGGCAAGACTTGATGATGAGAGAGAAGGAGTTTCAATCAGAAGAGCTAATGAAACCAGTGAACAAACACAGGCAAGACTTGATGATGAGAGAGAAAGAGTTTCAATCAGAAGAGCTAATGAAACCAGTGAACAAACACAGGCAAGACTTGATGATGAGAGAGAAAGAGTTTCAATCAGAAGAGCTAATGAAACCAATAAACAAACACAGGCAAGACTTGATGAAAAAAGAGTCAGATCTTCAATGAGAAGAGCAAATGAAACAAAAAAACAAACCCAAATAAGACTTGCAGACCAGAGAAATGGAAATTTAAACAGAAGAAGAAATGAAATGCAGCAAGACCTAAAAGGTGCTGCTCATCAATATGACCCAGATATTCCATACCATCAACATGAAAAGGTCAACATTGGTGAGATGAACTTGATCTGCAAGCATTGCAGTGCATTTAAATGGAAAGATGAGCACCCTGGAATGTGCTGTTCAAATGGCAAAGTTAAACTAGAGACTCTGCAACATCCACCTGAGCCACTTGATCATTTGCTTCAAGGTGTATCTCAAACGTCTAAACGCTTCCTAGCCAACATCAGAAAATACAACTCATGCTTTCAAATGACATCTTTTGGTGCCAGCAAAGAAATTCGTGAACAAGGATTCATGCCAACATTTAAAGTTCAAGGCCAAATTTATCACAGGGCTGGATCTCTGCTGCCAGCTGAAGGCGAACCACAGTTTCTGCAGATCTATTTCATGGGAGACCAAGCTAGAGAAGTCCAACAAAGATGTGCAAACTTTCCAGACTTGCAACAAAATGTTGTTTTGGAGTTGCAAGAACTCCTACATGCAAACAATGCCTACCTTCAAATTTTCAAGACAGCTCTAGAAAGAATGCCAACTGATGAATACAAAGTTGTGATACGAGCTGACAAAGCACCAAGACATGAACACCAAAGGCGGTTCAATGTACCAACATTTGATGAAGTGGCCATTGTCATGGTAGGAAATGAATTTGACAGACGTGACATTGTCCTTCAAAAGCGAAACAACCTTCTCCAAAGAGTTGCAGAAACTCATCGCTCTTATGATGCTCTGCAATATCCCCTAATGTTTTGGCAAGGTGAAGATGGGTACTCCTTTGGCATTCCTCAGACAAACCCAGACACGGGAAACAATGTTTTGGGTAAAAAGGTTACAGCAATGGACTTTTATGCATATCGAATCATGATTCGCAGTGGTGAAGATAACCATCTCTTGAAATTTAGACAGCTGTTCCATCAATTCATCGTAGATATGTACGCGAAAATTGAAAGTGAACGCTTGCTCTACATCCGTCTAAATCAAAAGAAGCTGAGAGTTGAAGACTACATTCACCTCAGAGATGCCATTGCAAATGATGCCAATCCAAATGATCTGGGGAAAATGGTTATCTTGCCAGCAACATTTACAGGAAGTCCAAGACACATGCATGAGTACACTCAAGATGCTATGACTTATGTCAGAAATTATGGAAGGCCAGATTTGTTTATCACCTTTACATGCAATCCACTATGGCAAGAAATTCAGGCTCATCTTTTACCTGGCCAATCAGCAGTGGATCGACATGATTTGGTTGCTAGAGTCTTCAAACGAAAACTATCAAAATTAATGGGAGTCATTACAAAAAGTCATGTCTATGGTGAAACGAGATGCTGGATGTACTCAATTGAATGGCAGAAGAGAGGCTTACCCCATGCACACATCCTAATCTGGCTGATGAAAAAATTACGACCTAATCAAATTGACAATGTAATCTCAGCAGAAATACCAAACTCTACACAAGATAATTTTTTGTTTGAAATTGTTGTGAAAAATATGCTGCATGGACCCTGTGGAAACTTGAACAGAAACTCTGCTTGCATGGTTGATGGGAAATGCTCAAAAAAATATCCAAGGAATTTGATACAAGAAACTAAAACTGGTGAAGATGGCTATCCTGTGTACAGACGCCGTAAACCAGGAGATGGTGGTTTTACTGCAAAAATCAAAATGAAGGTTGGTTCAACATATCAAGAAATAGAAATGGACAACAGATGGGTGGTTCCCTACACTCCAATTTTGACAAAAATGTTTCAAGCTCACATAAATGTCGAATCTTGCCAATCTGTCAAGGCCATCAAATACATCTGCAAGTACGTCAATAAAGGAAGTGACCAGGCCGTTTTTGGTCTTGAAGGAAACCAAGAGAATCCAGATGAGGTGCAAAAATTTCTAATGGGTCGTTACATCAGCAGTAATGAAGCAGTCTGGAGAATTTTGAATTTCCAAATTCATGAACGGTATCCAACAGTTGTTCACTTGAGTGTTCATCTTGAAAATGGGCAAAGAGTATACTTCAACCAAGAAAATATATATCATCAAATTCTGGAGCCACCAAGAACAACTTTGACAGCTTTTTTTCAACTGTGCCAACAAGACGACTTTGCAAAAACCATTCTCTATTGTGTTGTTCCAAGGTACTATACTTGGAATGCTTCTCAAAAATTATTTAAACGCCGAAAACAAGGAGCAGATGTTGAATATCATCCAGGGATAAAATCTTCAGATGCATTGGGACGTGTGTACACCGTTCACCCATCTAATGCAGAATGCTTCTTTTTGAGGATGCTACTTCATGTTGTTAGAGGACCAACATCCTACACTGACTTAAAAACTGTTGATGGTCATGTGTGTGCTACATTTAGGGAAGCTTGCCAAATGCAAGGGCTACTAGAAAACGATCACCATTGGGTCTTGACCATGGAGGAGGCGTGTACATCTCAATCACCTACCCGTTTGAGACATCTGTTTTCAATTTTGCTGACAACATGCTCTGTTTCTAATCCACTTGCTCTCTGGGATACATTTAAAACATATTTGAGTGAGGACATTATGTTGCAAACCAAGAGAGAGAATCAAACACTGCTAATTGAGTTCTCTAATGAGATTTACAAAAGGTGTCTTATGTTGTTGGAGGATTTGTGTGTATCAATGTCAGGAAGGAACCTTGACCAGTTTGGGTTACCAACGCCTCAAAGAAATGAAAACAATCTTCAGAATAGTGAAATTCTACGAGAACAAAATTATAACACAAATGAATTGATGGCCTATGTCTCAGAAAATCAACCACGTTTAGTTGAGGATCAAAGAGCTGCCTACATTCACATCTTAGAACTGGTTACCTCAAAAAAAGGTGGAATCATATTCCTTGATGCTCCAGGAGGTACAGGTAAAACATTTGTGATCAATTTGCTCTTGGCTACAATCAGACGAGACAAAGGTATTGCTCTAGCCGTTGCTTCTTCTGGCATAGCATCAACATTGCTTGCCGGGGGTAGAACAGCTCATTCTGCCTTCAAGTTACCTTTGAACATGAACCATTCTGAGAATGTAACCTGCAACATATCAAAAGGATCAGGAAAGGCCAAGGTACTAGAACAGTGTTCTCTCATTGTCTGGGATGAGTGTACAATGTCACACAAGCGAGCTCTTGAAGCCTTGAACAACACTCTTCAGGATTTAAAAGGAAACACAAAACTAATGGGAGGAACAGTTGTGGTATTAGCTGGAGATTTTAGACAAACTTTGCCTGTCATTCCAAGGTCAACACCAAGCGATGAGTTGAATGCCTTCCTCAAAGCTTCAACTCTGTGGAAACAGGTCAAGAAAATGACTCTGACCACCAACATGAGAGTCCATTTACATGGAGATAATGCAGCAGGCTACTTCTCACATCAATTGCTTCAACTTGGCGATGGAAAGTGGCAGGTAGACCCAGCATCAGGAACAGTTTCTTTCCCATCAAATTTTTGCACTGTAGCAAAGTCACTTGAAGAGTTGAAACTTGCCGTTTTTCCAAACATCCAAGACCAGTTTAAAAATCCTGAGTGGTTGTGCGAAAGGGCCATTCTTGCTCCAAAGAATTCAAGTGTCAACAGCATCAATTCTCAAATTCAAAATTTTCTACCAGGCATTTCAAACAACTACAAATCTATTGATACGGTTACAGATCCGGCCCAAGCTGTTTACTATCCAACAGAATTTTTGAATTCATTAGATCCTCCTGGCATGCCATCACATAACTTGGAACTTAAAATCGGAGCTCCTATCATACTTCTGAGAAATTTGGATCCCCCTAAACTATGCAATGGAACACGATTGAGCATCAAGCATCTCTTACCTCATGTAATAGAAGCCACAATTTTGACAGGCTGCGCCAAAGGAGAAGATGTCTTCATCCCAAGAATTCCACTCATACCAACAGATATGCCTTTTGATTTCAAGCGCCTCCAGTTTCCAATCAGGCTTGCATTTGCCATGTCTATCAACAAGGCACAGGGACAGTCTTTAAAAGTGGCAGGCATTGTACTTGAGGAAGCATGCTTTGCCCACGGACAGCTATATGTGGCATGTTCTAGAGTTGGGTCACCAACAAATCTTTTCATTTTTGCACCAGACGGAAAAACCAAAAATATAGTCTATCGACAAGCCTTAATATAAGCAATATATAAATTACATGTACTTATTTTTAATTACATTTCAATTTATTTTTTAAATTGTTTTTCAATGAATGAATTGAAATATTTTTTTTAAAAATCTGTTGACTATTATTTTAATCGTGCGACGCCGGGTAACCCGGCTAGTGTTATATAACGAACTAATAACAGTTTTTCTAAATACTAAGTTTTTTAATACAAATACTTTAAGTTACTAGTTTCATATTGTCTATATCACATTAACCTGACTCATACATAAAACTAGCAGCTACCCACTATCAGAATTTTTTTGAGAAACAAAAAGTTTTCCCTAGAGGGATAAATGAGTGAACGATTATTGGAATGCTACTGTGTTCAAAAAATGGCTTCTACTTCTTCTTCTTCTTCCATCTATCTATCAAGGGCCCACAATCAATACACAGATCATTATTGATCTCGTAAAAAGTTGAGGTTTCGTATACACTTTGTATTGTTTGTGAACATTTTGTCTCTGTTCTCATGATTTATTTGTCAAGTTTCGGAAAAGTGAACAAGAATGTGATGATGACAGCATGAATTGTGAGGAAAGAAACTATTTTTTAAAAACTTATTTAATAAAATAGATTAAGTTTTGTTTTAAGTAGTCCCGTTCAAATTACAGGAATCCACTTTTGAAACATTAACATGATTATGAAAATGTACAAAACCAAATGGGTTAATTCAGGAGCAAACTATTATCTTTTCCAGATTTAAACAATCAACACAAACGATATTGACATGAGAGTAAACTGAATGTCCAGTTAACTTTTTGGTCATGTGACTTTATAACCTGGAGACGCTAGCTCTTAAAAGACTAGTGTAAATAAATACAATTCTCTGATTATGAAAGTAGTGAGTTAGGTGCTAAGAAAGGTTATTTGACTAAAATTTAAAATAATCTTAATAAGCGGTGTAAAAAGGGATTTTACTTAACAATATTAATGTATTTCCGGGGCGTGAAAAATGTAAGCTTCGATGTAACTGGAATAAGGGTATTGAAGTTAGTACTAATTATGATTCATATAAAGAGCTTCCCTCTAATTTTAGTGGGGGGTTTTTTCGTTTGTCTTACACATGGGAAATCACGAATTATTGCCACCATTATTTGTACTATTTTATTTGATAGTCTACCTGTGTTTCTGTCAGGTGTAAGGTAGCTGCCAGACCTGCTCTTTCTGAACTGGATAAGTAACGTTTCATATCAAACGTCGACTCAAGCTGAAACACCTGAAAGCAATCAAGTTTCATCTGTCATTTAGGGTAGAAAGGCTGATTTAATTTTAGTGGTTCCATCTATTACAGGCGTATAGTTAATCAAATCTTAATGAATGTGAATGCCTTGACTTCTGAAATATATTCAAAATAATTTGAAAGCTAATCAAAGAGTCAATAGTTACAATACTATAAAGATGAATAGCCCTTTTCTAAATTGAAATGTTGAGTCTTCAACTCCGTCTTCTGTTATGAGGAATGTTTACGGTAATTTAAAGTTTGGTAAAAATGAAGTTTTACTGATGTAAAATTGTCGAAATTAAATCGTATCATATAGTATTGTAAGTAACTGATAACAAACATAAAATGAAATACAAAATGAGATCTTGAATTATCAAAATTGCCTTAAGTGCGTAAAATGTTAACATTTTAAAAGGTAATTTCAATATTGATGTAACTGCGGAGTTAATGGACTAGGCATTTATGAATTAGATTCAAGGTTTGTCAACAAAGGTAGGTGTTAGTGGACGGGTGGAGGGGAAGTAAACATTAAGATTATTATCAATTGGTTTACAGGAGCGCAACCTCTGTCATGTAACTTTAGCAGATGGGAAGTTCTCGCATAGCCACCGCCATCTTTTGGAAAGCTCTTACTAGCCGCCATTGTTTGGCAGATTTGTTCTTGTCGCTATGTTAGTCAGGTTATATTTAACCACCATTGTTAGGCAGGTTTTTTTGTTACCGCCATTTCAAGCACGTTATTTCTAAATAATGTTGTTTGGCAGGTTATATGTCATTGCTATCGGCTAGCAGGTTATTTCAAACCACAATTTCTTTTTCCAGGTTATTTCTAGCCCCAATCTTTTGACAGGTGTTAAGCTACCGCCATTTTAGGCAGGTTGATTGTAACCTCCATTCTTTGACACGTCATTTTTTGTTTTAAAAAATCAAAAAATATTTTAGGAACCAAAAATCAAATATGATTCAGAATCAATATTCCAAATAGGTTTTTTAACATTCATATAAGTTGTGTTCGGATGAATAAGTCATAATTTGTCATAAATAAACATCTAAAAAATACGACTCCTCTGAGTAAAAACAAAAAGATCTTCTCCCCTAACCCCAACCTTTTACCGGGATATACAAATCAGTATGTCCACGTACCTGACTCCGCGAGAAGACGGTCCTTGTCTTCTTCTTCCTCTGCTTCCTCCGCTCCTCGTCGTCACTGTCATCCTTGCTGTTGTTGCTGTCGTCTTTTAATCCTCCCCTGTTACTCTCGTCGTCCTCCTCAGCCGAGTCGTACAGGTCAGCAGCTGGCCGCTTGAAGGACGGGGAGCAGGTGCGCTCTATGCTGCGCTCCTCGATGTAATCGTGGTGGTGGGGGTCGGGGCTCCCGCCCCTTGACGACAAGGGCGACGACGGGGCCTTGGGTGAAGGCGGGCGCATCCTGGATCCTAGAGGATGTGAACCTGCGAACAAAGTTTGGTCCTTAAATTATTTCTATAAATTGGTGCGCCGCGTGTTCAATCTATGGTCCAATCAGGTATCAAATATTATGTAACAATCAATAGGCTCCATGTCATAATACACTCATCTTTTTGCTTCTTTAGCCTGCTTGTGTTTAATTACGGGACGCGGATGGATCACAAAAGTTGGGAGTTATAGCAAAGTAAAAATCCACAGCTGGTTTATTAATCCTCTAGCCGTTTCCGTATCATATACCTTTACTTGCCAACTCCTGAATGATACAGGGAGCTGTATTTATCTTCAGATCCACACATATACATGCAGTGTAACTGGTTTGTTATCCAAGGTCCTATAAGCACCTGTCCTGATTAAACACGGGACTTGAGTCACCGGTGTAAATATTTGTTTTACATTTCAAGACCCAATATTCGAAAGATGTTAAAATCACGATGCTTTAGCATATTCATAATATAGAGCAGTGATGGCGAACCCTTTTGGGGCCGAGTGCCCAAAATTCAATTTAAACCTACTTACATATAGCAAAACGCCAACACAAAGTGCCAGCAAAGTGGTTTGATCAAGGAAGTAACATTTTAGTCGCGTGCCTGCTGATGAGGCTCTGCGTGCCGTCTGTGGCACGCGTGGCATAGGTTCGCCATCACTGATATAGAGGGACATACAACACATTAAATGACATAGAAAGAAGAACATAAATTATATAAAACGACAGAAAGTTTCTAATACAAATTGATTCTATCTGTACAACTACAATTGTGTTGTATCCTTTAGTCATTTGATTGTCGATATTTAGACCAGACTATGTGTTGTCTTTTAATCTTACACCAACCGCCTATGCTAAATAGAGATTATTGTAAATCCTTCTAGGTAAAATTAAAAATCTACGTTTAAAAAAAATTAAATTAAATTTTTTTAAAACTTAAATCTGGGTTATGAATGTTTATGGACATTGCAGCATCTTAAATTAAAACAAGACTTTAAATGTTGTGAAAATCTTGTTCACTATAACTTAAAGTTATAGTTTAAATATTGTGAACATCTTGTTCACTATAACTTGAAGTTATAGAGTAAATGTTGTGAAAATCTTGTTAACTGTAACTTGAAGTTATAGAGTAAATGTTGTGAAAATCTTGTTAACTGTAACTTGAAGTTATAGAGTAAATGTTGTGAAAATCTTGTTAACTGTAACTTGAAGTTATAGAGTAAATGTTGTGAAAATCTTGTTAACTGTAACTTGAAGTTATAGAGTAAATGTTGTGAAAATCTTGTTAACTGTAACTTGAAGTTATAGAGTAAATGTTGTGAAAATCTTGTTAACTGTAACTTGAAGTTATAGAGTAAATGTTGTGAAAATCTTGTTAACTGTAACTTGAAGTTATGGCTTAGATGTAACTTCATCCAGCTGTGGGTTGTGTTCCTGCATAAACAAGCAGTCTCTTCAAGATGTTAACAGTGTTATAATGTATTGACTTTTAAGTTATGAGGTTAACAATCAGGTGAGGATTAATTATTTTTTTTTAAATTAATTGAAAGGTATACGAAGTCAATTCAAGTTCAGGATTAATAATTGAATACAATAATTAATCTATTCATTTTCGTATGTGTGATTTTGTGAGCGATAGAGTTTTCATGGTTTGGTATTCTCATCTGCCAATACATTATTTGTACGACTATGTAGCATAATGTCATGCGATCGAACCCCTGCTGTTTGTTTAAGTTCATCATAAAAAATATAAATGCAACAGTTATCAACTTTATCAGCTAATAAATGCCAGGAAAATTATATTTCATTTTGTTTTCCAGAATATGTCACCATAAAATTCTTACGTAACGACGTTTTGGTTTTCGATATCAAACAAAATCGATCTTTAGTTTATACCGCCAGAAAAATATTTTTTTATCTTTTCCGCATCTCTTTCTTTTTTCCACGGATCGTAAGCTTATTTGGGGACTCATCTGCATACGTAATGATTTATCAAATACTAAGAACAAATCATGCGATACTAAGACATGGTACGTATTCGATCCATCATGCCACACCTGAAACAAAGCCAGGTTTAAAAGAATAAACATAGTGGATGGCTGGTTTGGGGGAGGGGGGAGGAGGAGGCTGTGTGAGTTATTATCTATTTCATTGTGTATAAGTCGACGCATGCAACCCCCATTACCATTCCCAATCCACCATGCCGTTTTTTTTTCTACCACCATCACCCTTCCCGCAATGGTTTAACTTTAGTAGTTTCTCCCGCTGATTTAGACACCAGGACTGTTTACGTATGAAATCAATGCCGGTAGGTGGCGGTTGGGTCTAGCAGACAGCGAAGGTGGATTTAAAAAGGTTGAAAGTGTAGGGAGGGGGGGAGTTCTAGTGAAGGGCTCGATACTGTGAGAATCTTCCCGGAGAAATTAAAACTAACACAGTAGTTAATTTCTTTGACACATTTAATCTGTCGGGCAACGAGCAGGGGAGGGCTATAATGGTAGACTTTCAGTACCTTTGGTCTATCGTTTGCCGACTAAGACAAGAATTTTATTTTTATTTTCACTTCAAGTGAAAATTTTCGATGGGCGTGGCTAGGAAAGAGAGCGTGCATGGCAAGTCTGTCATTTGATCCTCGCCTATCGATTGGTCCGCCGTGCGCTATCATTTTTGCTGTAATCGTTCGGGGTGTTATTCAAAGCCTCGATTTTTTATCGCAATATCATACTTAGGTAGAATTTGCCGTGGAAATCGATGATAATTATGTCAAACCCCTGGGGCTATCTAACAGCAGACACAGTCATTCGACGCAGCAAGGGACGTTGGGGACAACAAGCGGGGAATTACCAAGAAATTGAATCTTGGAAACCAAAAAAATAATGGGCAATTCTGCGGCAATCTCCGGAACGCATGAAACGTCTACGGGCGTAAAACCCCGTAAGAAACTAAACCAAACTGCTAGAGGTAAGAAATTGCACATCGTGGGATGACAAGCAAATTTGAAAATGACGGCCTACTTGATACCAAATTGCTGCTCAAATTGGAACTTCAAAAACGCAAGAAAAATTTGGATTGATAACTAGTTGGGAGCTGATTTCCTGAAACTGTTGAAAGTTGTCGGTGGAAGTGACAAGATCCTTCTGGAAATTGGCCTCCCGATTTCAGCCTGGTGAAATGGTAAAAAGTCGTTTTGACAGAGAGGCAGAGAGCAAGCAATGACTTATTGATCGTAAACCTCTTACGGGCATTACTTATCTCCCCAATAATGTGTGTTTCCGGTGGTTCTGGTATCAGCCATTAATGCACCTAATGCGATACAGTTCAACAACCTAAGGACTTGCCCAGGGGCTGGAGTAATTTGTTCTTAGTTTGGTACAAATTGAAATTATATACCACTTTTAAAACAATCTTGAAGGAAAAAAGTATAGGCAAGGTACTTTTGTGTGTGTTGGTAAACGTCTTTTAGACACTTTTAAATAGAATTGGGAACGTATAATTATGCGCAATTTAAGGGTCAAGAGCTGAATTAAAGAAAAAATTGAATGTTATAGGCGTGAAACCTATTAAGGACTGATTTTTTTTCTTTTGGCGGAATTTCAAAAATAGTGTGTCCAGAGCAGCCAATTTTTTCTATCTTACTAACTCAGTGAGAGGACATTTCCTTAATGAGTGCTTAGATGAGGGATTTGACGTATTTAATGTGAGATTTATTTTTTGATCGACTGGTGGGGCTGTTATATTGATGTTCTCAGTTTGGGGCGGGGAGAAGGGCTGTTTGGACCATTTCCAATAGTCATTTGATTTGCAGAAAGTAACTGTTTAAAAATGACGTTCTTTTAATTATTGGAATATTGTTATAATTAAAATACCAATGAGAAATTTAAGTCATTGGTCTTGACTGGTAATAACGATACTTTTTCTAAATCAAATTTTGCAGCTAACATTCCCCCTTTGTTGTTGTTTTTTCGTCCTTCGCGTGTAAAGATACCCATTTTTGTAATCAAAAGTGAGCATCGAGATGGCCTTTAAGTCTAGTTGGTCACTGAAAGGTTCCACCCTTTCCTTGATACAAGCGTTCTTTCAAGTCATATGTAGATTGGGGTCACTCAAGTTTCACTTGGCTGTGTGCTTTCTCTTTATGGTGAGCGTTACACCTGCTTTCTCAGTATAGTATTTTCATTCTGAGCCTGTCTCCCCGTCTTGTACAATATTTAGATAGTGTTTCACGGTGTCAATGTATTTGCGTGGAACTTTAAAAGACATGTCTTATAGCATCAGCTCTTGTGTTTTCACCGAATATTGAGTTGTTTTGTATTTCTAATGACGGTCTTTCCTGTGACACGCATATTTTCCATGGCTTGTTGATGTAGCAGGAGTTTTGTACAACAAATAAACACAAATCGGTCGATATGTTCCAACAAACACAAAGTACAAAGGTAAAATTATTGTATTTAAAATGATATTTATCTCCAATTGTTACATACACTACACTCACAACTATGCTTTAGAATTTCGTCAAGTGTCAACAATCTCACAACGTTCGTGTACTTGTATGTGTGGTTTATATGTAACACTAACACCTGTAATTACCTGCCGAGTGGATGAGGAAAAGTAGAGACACACAAGACGCTCGGTCTCTCGACCCACATGTCAAGAGTAACACCAGGACTATGACCAGAGTAACACTGGGACTATGACCAGAGTAACACTGGGACTATGACCAGAGTACCAATGGGACTATGACCAGAGTAACACTGGGACATTCTTTTTGTCTCATAAAACTGTATTCGCGGAAAGGCGATGAGGTTCGCTGAACGCCCTCTATCTGAGAACCAGTCTATGGCGAAAGTACGTCCATGTATTGATATTTGTTCATCATGTTGTGTGTATTTAGGAAGATTAAGAATGCAATGTCTTTTGTAAAACTGTTGGAAATGTCTGTAAAGCGCAGTGAGCCTAGCCGTAGGCTGGTGTAATGCGCTATATAAGTGAACAAAATAAATATATAAACAATGCAATTCAAAACGTTGAAATAATTTTAATCGTTTTATTCACGACTTCATTTTATAAGAAATAAATCAAATTAGTCATTCAAACCAACCGACTCATTAATAATCTATATGAATTATCTTTCTAAAGGTACTTAAACTATTGATCTTGTCTTTATTTTGATACAACACACAATGCATTTTAAATTTACTACTTAAAACGATAGTCGCTTGTTAAGAGCATTAAATATTTATTAAGATTAACACTTGTACTTAGGAATAAAGAGTTTGTATTAGGTAAAGTTAAGAGCACTCAAGAAGATAGCCCTTTTATGTGACTAGTATATAGCCCTGAGTCCAGGGGCGGGTTGAGACTGCACGGGGCCCCTGGCTGCAATTAAAACTGGAGCCCTATCCAGTCAGCGTCCCTTTAAATAAAATGATTGCTAGCAGCTAACATAAGGCTGTAGCTTGTAACTAAATAGTCAATTGGTTCGTTGCTCATGATTTGTCTGTACTACGGGATCGGATTCATCAAAAAACCGAACACGAAGAAATAACTTTTTGCCGGTGTCCTAAAATTGAGGGGAAAAAAGATAATTTTTAAAAAAAAGACAAATTTAAAAAAAATGGATACCCCCGCTGGGAATGGAACCCGTCATCGCTTGCGCTACAAGCCTGCTCACTGCCACAAGACCAACAGACTGGAGTTAAATTTAAAATATATAAACAGTATTCATTAATATTTTCTCTTATTGAGTTTATGAAGTCAAGTTTTTCGATTAGGCCTACTAAGTTTATCGGGTACGAATAGCAATCAGATTAATATATAAGACTTTATTAATTTATTTCATTTATGATATTTTAGGTACTTATGAAAAAATTTGTCCACCTTTATTATAAAATATACTAAATTTGGGGGCCCCTAAATCATTGGGGGCCCCTGGCTTTAGCCCGTTCAGCTCACCCCCCCTAATCTGCTATAGGCCCTGACCGTATATATTGCATGGCCCTATTGTATATCAATGAACTGGTGTACAACATTGACCTTGTGTACAACATTGACCTGGTGTATTGCATGAACCCGTTGTACAGAATTGACTTGAGCTTTACATTGATCTCATGCGCATCGTCATAAATAGAACAATGGATTTTCCCGAACTGTTTCAATCATCAATATACATAATTCACGTTGTCTGTATGTATGTATGGATGTAATGTATTATATGACGTCATTTTTGGATCTTATCTTTAATACAAGGTGTGCATCAAAAGGTGTGCAAATTAAAGATGCGCTGTAAAAAAATATTATTTGACGGCATTGTTTAGCTCATATTTTAATTTTGGAAAAGGGAATAATGTAAAAAGAGGATCTGATGATGGTTAATTATAAAATAAAACAAACAAACGGGGCACTGTAGGCGCCCTACAACACCTATTATAAAATACTGTGTGTACATTATAAAAAGTTTAATATTTCGTAGTAATCAAATAAGGACAAGTTAGTTGGGCTTTTGAAAAAGGTGGGCGCCTTAGGCGCCCTAAAAAAGTGCATTTTTTCAAAATAAATATAATTCAGCTGAAAACTTCCGTCATTTTTGACGGGTAATACGCTATTGATACAATATTACACGTGATTAAGTTCAATAAAAAAAGTTTCATTTAAGTATCTAAAACATTAATAGCAAAGGAAATGATTTTTTAAGGTGTCAGAAATAGATTTTTAATTCTATGGTATTTAGAAAATATAATGAAATAGAAATTAAATTTTAAAGTAAGAAAAATATTCAATCAATACATTTATTGTTTATAAATATCACTGCCCACTCTTTGCTCTTATGCTGCCTCGTCACTGTGTGAGCTTGTGAGGGTTTTGAGTTCGATTTCACTATACATCGGCTAGTAAAAATTACTCCATTCTTCCGACATTTGTTATACAAAGGATGTCATTAATTTTAGACTCCTTAAAAAACAATCTCATAAGATCAAGAAATGCATTTTGTTTTCAAACACAATAATTTAATGCTGTAAAAACATCTTGTGAAGGAAAGCTATGACAACGTTAGCTTGCATCGCATAAAAAGCCAGCGATAGTTTTAATAAAAATAAATTAAGAAGGATTATGCCGCCAACTCTAAAACACAGATGAAGTTACTGATCCCCCAACCCCCCACACCTAACACTAGCACCGCACATTATAGTTCAGATACATGCGCAATACAGAAGTATCAATAGGACTGAGTTCTGAGATGACGACAGCATTATCAAAATCAGATCGTGTACCTCATTAAATAATCATCTTAATTTACTGATGGAGATCGCACTTAGCCTTGTTTTATCGTCGGCTTTGTTGCTTGGGCTGAGATTAAAGGGATGCGGTGCTCTGATGAGCTGAATGTGTTGCTCTGATAAGCTGAATGTGGTGTTCTGGTGAGCTGAGTGTGGTGCTCTGATAAGCTGAGTGTGGTGTTCTGGTGAGCTGAGTGTGGTGCTCTGATAAGTTGAATGTGGTGCTCTTATATGCTGAATGTGGTGCTCTGATGAGCTGAATGTGGTGCTCTGATGAGCTGAGTGCGGTGCTCTGATGAGCTGAATATGGTGCTCTGGTGAGCTGAATGTGGTGCTCTGATGAGCTGAATGTGGTGCTCTGATGAGCTGAATGTGGTTCTCTGGTGAGTTGAATGTGGTGCTCTGATGAGCTGAATGTGGTGCTCTGATGAGCTGAATGTGGTGCTCTGATGAGTTGAATGTGGTGCTTTGATGAGTTGAATGTGGTGCTCTGATGAGCTGAATGTGGTTCTCTG
Source organism: Ampullaceana balthica (assembly GCA_944989445.1). Taxonomy (NCBI): domain Eukaryota; kingdom Metazoa; phylum Mollusca; class Gastropoda; family Lymnaeidae; genus Ampullaceana; species Ampullaceana balthica. The sequence continues at coordinate 98,911 of CALYLW010001038.1, read as the reverse complement.
ATGAGCTGAATGTGGTGCTCTGATGACTTGAATGTGGTGCTCTGTTGAGTTGAATGTGATGCTCTGATGAGTTGAATGTGGTGCTCTGATGAGATGAATGTGGTGCTCTGATGAGTTGAATGTGGTGCTCTGATGAGTTGAATGTGGTGCTCTGATGAGTTGAATGTGGTGCTCTGATGAGTTGAATGTGGTGCTCTGATGAGTTGAATGTGGTGCTCTGATGAGTTGAATGTGGTGCTCTGATGAGTTGAATGTGGTGCTCTGATGAGTTGAATGTGGTGCTCTGATGAGTTGAATGTGGTGCTCTGATGAGTTGAATGTGGTGCTCTGATGAGGTGAATGTGGTGCTCTGATGAGATGAATGTGGTGCTCTGATGAGTTGAATGTGGTGCTCTGATGAGTTGAATGTGGTGCTCTGATGAGATGAATGTGGTGCTCTGATGAGATGAATGTGGTGCTCTGATGAGTTGAATGTGGTGCTCTGATGAGTTGAATGTGGTGCTCTGATGAGATGAATGTGGTGCTCTGATGAGTTGAATGTGGTGCTCTGATGAGTTGAATGTGGTGCTCTGATGAGTTGAATGTGGTGCTCTGATGAGTTGAATGTGGTGCTCTGATGAGTTGAATGTGGTGCTCTGATGAGTTGAATGTGGTGCTCTGATGAGATGAATGTGGTGCTCTGATGAGTTGAATGTGGTGCTCTGATGAGTTGAATGTGGTGCTCTGATGAGTTGAATGTGGTGCTCTGATGAGTTGAATGTGGTGCTCTGATGAGTTGAATGTGGTGCTCTGATGAGTTGAATGTGGTGCTCTGATGAGATGAATGTGGTGCTCTGATGAGCTGAATGTGGTGCTCTGATGAGCTGAATGTGGTGCTCTGATGAGCTGAGTGCGGTGCTCTGATGAGCTGAATGTGGTGCTCTGATGAGCTGAATGTGGTGCTCTGATGAGTTGAATGTGGTGCTCTGATGAGTTGAATGTGGTGCTCTGATGAGATGAATGTGGTGCTCTGATGAGTTGAATGTGGTGCTCTGATGAGTTGAATGTGGTGCTCTGATGAATTGAATGTGGTGCTCTGATGAGTTGAATGTGGTGCTCTGATGAGTTGAATGTGGTGCTCTGATGAGTTGAATGTGGTGCTCTGATGAGTTGAATGTGGTGCTCTGATGAGTTGAATGTGGTGCTCTGATGAGTTGAATGTGGTGCTCTGATGAGATGAATGTGGTGCTCTGATGAGCTGAATGTGGTGCTCTGATGAGCTGAATGTGGTGCTCTGATGAGCTGAATGTGGTGCTCTGATGAGCTGAGTGTGGTGCTCTGATGAGCTGAATGTGGTGCTCTGATGAGCTGAATGTGGTGCTCTGATGAGTTGAATGTGGTGCTCTGATGAGCTGAATGTGGTGCTCTGACGAGATGAATGTGGTGCTCTGATGAGTTGAATGTGGTGCTCTGATGAGTTGAATGTGGTGCTCTGATGAGCTGAATGTGGTTCTCTGGTGAGCTGAGTGCGGTGCTCTGATGAGCTGAATGTGGTGCTCTGATGAGTTGAATGTGGTGCTCTGATGAGCTGAATGTGGTGCTCTGATGAGCTGAATGTGGTGCTCTGATGAGCTGAATGTGGTGCTCTGATGAGCTGAATGTGGTGCTCTGATGAGCTGAATGTGGTTCTCTGATGAGCTGAGTGCGGTGCTCTGATGAGCTGAATGTGGTGCTCTGCTGAGCTGAATGTGGTGCTCTGATGAGCTGAATGTGGTGCTCTGACGAGATGAATGTGGTGCTCTGATGAGCTGAATGTGGTGCTTTGATGAGCTTAATGTGGTGCTCTGATGAGTTGAATGTGGTGCTCTGATGAGTTGAATGTGGTGCTCTGATGAGCTGAATGTGGTGCTTTGATGAGTTGAATGTGGTGCTCTGATGAGTTGAATGTGGTGCTCTGATGAGCTGAGTGCGGTGCTCTGATGAGCTGAATGTGGTGCTCTGATGAGCTGAGTGCGGTGCTCTGATGAGTTGAATGTGGTGCTCTGATGAGCTGAATGTGGTGCTCTGATGAGTTGAATGTGGTGCTCTGATGAGTTGAATGTGGTGCTCTGATGAGTTGAATGTGGTGCTCTGATGAGTTGAATGTGGTGCTCTGATGAGTTGAATGTGGTGCTCTGATGAGTTGAATGTGGTGCTCTGATGAGTTGAATGTGGTGCTCTGATGAGTTGAATGTGGTGCTCTGATGAGTTGAATGTGGTGCTCTGATGAGCTGAATGTGGTGCTCTGATGAGTTGAATGTGGTGCTCTGATGAGTTGAATGTGGTGCTCTGATGAGTTGAATGTGGTGCTCTGATGAGTTGAATGTGGTGCTCTGATGAGTTGAATGTGGTGCTCTGATGAGCTGAATGTGGTGCTCTGATGAGTTGAATGTGGTGCTCTGATGAGTTGAATGTGGTGCTCTGATGAGTTGAATGTGGTGCTCTGATGAGTTGAATGTGGTGCTCTGATGAGTTGAATGTGGTGCTCTGATGAGTTGAATGTGGTGCTCTGATGAGTTGAATGTGGTGCTCTGATGACTTGAATGTGGTGCTCTGATGAGTTGAATGTGGTGCTCTGATGAGTTGAATGTGGTGCTCTGATGAGTTGAATGTGGTGCTCTGATGAGTTGAATGTGGTGCTCTGATGAGCTGAGTGCGGTGCTCTGATGAGCTGAATGTGGTGCTCTGATGAGCTGAATGTGGTGCTCTGATGAGTTGAATGTGGTGCTCTGATGAGCTGAATGTGGTGCTCTGGTGAGCTGAGTGCGGTGCTCTGATGAGCTGAATGTGGTGCTCTGATGAGTTGAATGTGGTTCTCTGATGAGCTGAATGTGGTGCTCTGATGAGCTGAATGTGGTGCTCTGATGAGTTGAATGTGGTGCTCTGATGAGTTGAATGTGGTGCTCTGATGAGCTGAATGTGGTGCTCTGATGAGCTGAATGTGGTGCTCTGATGAGTTGAATGTGGTGCTCTGATGAGTTGAATGTGGTGCTCTGATGAGCTGAATGTGGCTAAAAGCCCTTTTAAGTCACGGTAAGATTTTATTTTCATTGTACATTATATTAAATATTTATAAACTTTTAAAACCTGCACATCCTACAGCGAGAGCAAATTTACGACAGATCAAAAGGAGGAAGAAGGGTTAGGTTCATGAACCCTTACATGATGGTTAATGAACAATTGTAGGATTAGATTTTAACACTATAATTGTAACCTTAAGCTTTTGAAATCACTTTGTTAATCATTCACTTTATGTGTTGAGAGGTTTTTTTCCACCCGTCCCCCTTTGTTACAACCTATAACATTAGATGCACTTTTCATCTGGTTCGTCTCTTATGCCTATTGCATGTATATACACTCTAAGTTTTCAATAGTTTTTAAAATTATTTTTGGGGTTCTATCAAAAATTATCTTTCATTTTTTTAAAATTTTGATTGTTTTACTTGTGTAAGTTCGCTAAAAAAAATGTTTTCTTGCCGATATGATCATTGTTGGGTTGTTGTTTTTCCAGACAGTGTTAGGTTGGTTTTGTGTGAGTGGAGGGGTGGGGCAAGGAGGGGCACTAGGGCCTCCTATTTTTTCCCCTAAGGTTATTTCTCCTCCGGAAACTGTGACATCAGTTAGGAGTTATTTCTTTTGTATTGTGTGCCGGGTGGGGGGGGGGATGTAGCGAGCAAAATGTTTTATGTTGCTATTAATATTATTTTTAAAAGCAGATGATTGATTTTTGTTTCGACGTGCCGGTGAACTAAAAAAAAACCAATCGTGTTGTAACTGTCAGTATTACAAAGATAATTAAAGTTAAAACAAGTTTTCCTATAATTTTATAATGATTCAACTAAATCAAAACATAATGGCCAAAAGTGGAGTTTGGACCAGAGGAAGTGGAAACTTTACACCCGCTTCTTGAAGATTCGTTTCAACCAACCAGCGCCTATTATCCACACTTGTTAGTGGTTCGCCCGTGGTGAAAGGGAAAAACGATACTCTTGGAAGCCAGGGGCGGTTTATCGAATGGTTGCGGTACGAGTAATTACCCTTTGTGTGTGATGAACGACCGAAGACTTGAGTAATAAATTGACTGTGCCCTCTGCTGGTGTCGTCACCATCTGTAAACCCGTGTGTCTCTCCGTGTGTGAGTGTTTGTGTGTCAGTGTTTGTGTCTGAGTGTTTGTGTGTGAGTGGGGTGGGGCTGCCTGGATGAAGATTTTACAGAGTACGGAACGGCAAGTAGAGCGGGTAGTTTAGAAAAACGGGCGGAGGACAAATGGGGGTGGGGTGAAAATCAAAGACGTTAGCCTGTATAGCAGGGCTCCGGCGAAGAGGGGGGGGGGATGTTAAGGTAACGTTTCATGTTCAACAATGACATGGATGGGAGGGAACTGAAACATACTAACTGTTACGATAATGTATAGTTTTGAAAAGAGAAAGGAAAGGTGTCTTAGCTTGAAATAGTGTGTGTGAGTTAATTCAACTTGAAGTCTAAAGCTGTTTCTTAGGAGCATGTAGTTTCTAGCAGTACAACCTAGAAATATTGTTTTGGAGGCATAGTTTTCAGATAGCCAAGAAAGAAAAGCTACGTAGACATTTCCCATTGCTTTGAACGATATCGTAAATGACAGTCAGTAATACATTGTTGACGTCACCCACAGTTGTGTGGCTCAAAATTATATGTTCACCAGATGACTTCATGTACTGGGTTTTGAATCCAAGTACATTAAATCGAATTGAAGAATGAGCATTTACATATTTTTAAGTGTTCAGTGTTAACTAATTTTACTTATGGTTAAATTTTTCACTTTGGTTATCAAGGTCAGATAAATCTGTAATCTGAATAAAATGAATCGAATTCGAAAAAAGTTGGATTTTCAATTTCATCTATGATGAAGTGTTAAACTGCAATAAGAATACATTATTTGCAAACAACTATTTAAACATCTACATGGCCGGATCTACTTTCTAAGATGAAATCCTAAGTCTGACACCGCTGTATATGAATCTTGTCAATAATAACTTACCTAAAGTTACTTTATATTATCTTAACTGAGCTCGTTATACTCATGTATGTTTATATGGATAACTCAAGGTATACTTTTAGAGAAACCAACCAATAACTTTTTGCTGAAATGTATAAGAAAAGATATTAATGAAATTAAAACTACAAGTCCCATTGCAAAAATCGTATTTGTTAAATTTTTTTTATAACACATTAAAAATACATTTTAGTTTTATACAATTTAATTTTACGTTTATTTAAACTTACCCGTATTTTTCGTAATAAGACAATTTCTCATATTAAAATTTAAAGACTTAATGACTTTTTAAAGTTTAAAATTTGATATTATATTATAACACGTCTATAACGACCAGTATATTGAGCGCGGGTCCTAAATAAAAAGAAGAAGAAAAAAATATTTGTGAATATATATATGCATCACTGTTAAAGAATTAACAAATATTTTTTTGAGAGAGCGAGAGACAGGGGGACAGGAGATATGTAGACAGAGAGATGTTAAGATGTTATAAAGAGATTTATCAACACGCTAATGTAACGCAATCACCCTATAACAAAAAGGGGGTGTATCAGAAACGATGTGTTAGCTAAACAGATATAAATAAAAATAAAATACATTATAAAAAATAAATTAAATAAACACTGTGACTTAACGTCTATATAACACAAACAGGTCCATCTTGTAATCTTAACATCTTAGTCACCTTAGCATCCGCCTAGTCACCTTTACATCAAGCTAGTCACGATTAGATCTATCTAGTCACCTTTACATCCATTTAGTCACCTTTACATCCAGTTAGTCACCTTTACATCCAGTTAGTCACCTTTATATCCATCTAGTCACTTTTATACCAATCTAGTCACCTTAACATCAATCTAGTCACCTTAACATTCATCTAGTCACCTTAACATTCATCTAGTCACCTTAACATTCATCTAGTCACCTTAACATCAATCTAGTAAACTTTACAGCCATCTAGTCACCTTAACATCCATCTAGTCACTGTAACATTCATCTAGTCACCTTAACATCAATCAAGTCTCCTTAACATTAATCTTGTCACCTTTACATCGGTCTAGTCACCTTAACATTAATCTAGTCACCTTAACATTCATCTAGTCACCTTAACATCAATCTAGTCACCTTTACATCGGTCTAGTCACCTTAACATTAATCTAGTAAACTTTACAGCCATCTAGTCACCTTAACATCAATCTAGTCACCTTTACATCGGTCTAGTCACCTTAACATTCATCTAGTCACCTTAACATTAATCTAGTCACCTTAACATTCATCTAGTCACCTTAACATCAATCTAGTCACCTTTACATCGGTCTAGTCACCTTAACATTAATCTAGTAAACTTTACAGCCATCTAGTCACCTTAACATCAATCTAGTCACCTTTACATCGGTCTAGTCACCTTAACATTCATCTAGTCACCTTAACATTCATCTAGTCACCTTAACATTCATCTAGTCACCTTAACATCAATCTAGTCACCTTTACATCGGTCTAGTCACCTTAACATTAATCTAGTAAACTTTACAGCCATCTAGTCACCTTAACATCAATCTAGTCACCTTTACATCGGTCTAGTCACCTTAACATTCATCTAGTCACCTTAACATTCATCTAGTCACCTTAACATCAATCTAGTCACCTTTACATCGGTCTAGTCACCTTAACATTCATCTAGTCACCTTAACATCAATCTAGTCACCTTAACATTCATCTAGTCACCTTAACATCAATCTAGTCACCTTTAACCACCTTTACTTCTTTCTTGTCAGCTTTATATCCCCCTTTTCACCTTTACATCTATCGATCTCGCCAACGTTATATACCTCTATTCACTTTTACACCCACCTAGTCACTCTTACAAACATCTTGTCACCTTTACATTTCTCTTTCACCCCCACATAAAACAGAGTTTCACAAAATATTTTTTTTGGTTACAATTTCATCTTAAAAATTAAACCTTAAAATTATATATAACTAAAGAGCTCTTCATATTATTCCCTGAGTCTTGTTGCTGTTTAATTGATGGAACCGTAACTCGTTCAACCTATACATTTGTTCTGTCCCATACAGTTTAACTTGTGTGGCGTACGCGGCTCTTCAGTTTCCGGACTCGTTAATATTTAATCCCCCACTTATCAGATAAATGTATTCCGCCCTAAATTAGCCTCGAGTAATATAATCTGTTCGTGATTTTACTGCAAGATTTCATTTGTTTCAAGAAACAAAATTATGCTGGTGTTTTGTCTTGAAAGATGATAAAATATACAGGAAATTAATGGTTGTGGCAAAAGTCATGACGAAACGAACGTGAACGTGCGCATTATCATTAACTTTCCTGTCATCTGAAGCGATTCAACACATTGGTAGCAGCGATAGAACATTTAGAACTATAGCCTTTAGAATCGGGATTGTGCATCGTCTAATGTTGAATTATTTATAAGACTGAGACGTATATATTACATCAAATTCGTATGCAAGATTCTAAATACTTTTATTTTATTCTGAGAACGAATTTTAAATATGTAAAAAATATTTGTATATCTTGCTAAAATAAATATTTTTCCTATTTCATGTCCTTTACATGTTAGATATTTTATGCGTCAAGGTAGTAGAATTTATTTTTTCCAGAAATGCACCCCTATATGCATATGATTGTAACTATCATAATGCGGGTGAGAAATCGCCTCTTATGTTATTTTAAAAATTGACTTTTTTCATGCTATAACATATAAAGAAAAAAATATGTTTGCGTGTACCTTTATTTGAAGTTTTTATTATTTTTATTTCTAGTTGTTATTCAGATAACAGAACTGATCATTAAAGTTATAAATATAGGATTACATTCAAAAATGATAATACAAATAATTTAATTAACATCAGAAATCGTTTGTAAGTTATTGAACGACGTTGCATATATATAATATATAAATATATTTATTTATTTAATGGTCTACAGGCATGGAAAGAGAACGCATAATACGACCATATTTTTTATTTAAACACAACAATTTCTGTTACATATAAATCTGTAATTAAACAACACGTAAAAAGAAAGTTTTTGAGTATAAATCTATTTTATATGAGACATAACTGAAAGTATTGATTATGTTCTATATAATGCGCACCGCCCGATAGACTAGCATAAACATTTACGGATCGGGAATATATTATAAAAGTATTTTCAATATAATACGCATCGCACCACGCGATAGCAAAATATTTTTTAAAAGTTGTTCAATATAATACGCACCGCGCGACAGACTAGCACACAAATTTACATGTTACATAGGCTTTGTCATAATTAACCGGAAGTCTGAAAATAGAAATATGTATTTTTTAAGGACAAATTTCATAAAAATTTAATAAAAGATATGAGTCAATATGTAACTGTAGGTATATTGAGAAGGATGTATCTTATCAGCTATTTGTTAATTCGTCGTTAATTTAAGACAGCTTCTTGGACTTGAAAAAGGAAAACTGTTTAGTAAATTTTACTATGCTAACAATTTTGAAAACATAGTGATTCGACTGTATTTATGATTCAAAACATTGTTCCGCTAAAATGTAATCTAAAAATAGAACATTACTCATTGAGTTAAGACGTTTTCCGGTTTTAGAAATGACAAACCCTATAGGGATACATAGAGATAAACTAAAAATTCACTAATTTAATTACAGTACATTCGATCGACCTGAAATTTGATACAATGCATTGTTATGTGAGAAACAGACAGAGACCACGACAGACAAGACCGTGAAGTTAATATAAGGGATTTAAAAATTAATGTGACTCGCATGGTTGTGAACTAATACTCTCATAGCTTCGCACACGGTCAAGCGCATTAATTAATTTTAACGTTGCATTCATGGCAATGAATAGATTGAACGCCTTCTGACTTTTTGTCTCGTCATTGATATGGTAGACTTATTAATTATAAATCCTGTGTGAACCAGAATGTCAGTGATGTGGTAATTAAAAAGAAAAAAAAACAAATCCATTGACAAGCACATAGACAACGTTGAGGAAAAGAAAAACATTAACCCCAAAAAATTGAAAACAAAAATAACCCATCATCTCTCAGATCCATATATAAAAATACATATTTGTTTACATTAACCAATCCCGATTCCGAAACACTGTCCGACAAGAATATGAACAATTAAATTAAATCATATTTATGGTCGGTGATTTAGCTCCCCACCAATGCCCCAACCAATGTTCCCTCTAAGGTTCGTTGGTCCGTGTGCAAAGTAAAAAAAAACAACTCGTGTGCAAAGTTGCTCGGCGCTAATTATTTGTGCAATATTTTAAAAAATTTGCTGCGCGGTAATTCACAACTGCTGCGCGGCATCAGTCGGTTGTCTGCGCGGCCGCGCAGCTTAAAAGGGAACATTGACCCAAACTAATGTCTAATTATTATATTTGAGAACATTCACTGAAAACTATTCCAGGCCGTTAATTATGGATGCCAACTTACACGACAAAGCTTTCTACCTTAAGCCTTGACCTTCGTCCCTTTGCACAATGGATACGACTGCACGATCACAGTAAATGCTCTTCATTAATCCACCGCAGTCAAAGCAGACTAATGGACTTTTTTTTTCATCTCTATGTTTTTATAAAATAATTTTTACGTCATGTGTTTGAAGGTATTGTAAACAAACTACTTTAATGGTATATAAATTTTACTCTTAGATATATATGGTATTTTTAAAGTGTTTCAACTTAAATAAAGTCATCTGGAGTTTCGAAGACAAGTCAGTGTCATTATAGACAATTACTAAAACAACGAGCAAGGAAATGCAATGTGTATATTATACCTAAGATTAAAGTGGGAAAACGTGTCATAATTTTGCTAACATTCAGAGTTAGAATAATTTCTCCAATTATTAATATCAGTGTGTGACGTCAATTTTAAACATGTTATTCTAACCGTCTAACCCAATTCAAAATCAGTCGGACACAAATAGCTTCAAGTTGAGTTTTCAAATGTATGTGTTGGGAAAAAGACAGAATAGAAATAAGTGCTAAAATATAATGTAACATGAATCTTATAATTTAAATTTTATATGCAACTTGTACCTTGCTATAAATATTATTTTAACATTGGCATATCTTGAATGTGGATGAAGCCATTTATATCCTGCTATAATGAATGGATTAAATTCCTGGATTGGATTTACCTAAATCTCCGCTAAACAGATTCAATAATTCAGTCATTTCTGTAACTTGTTTAAAATTCGAACACCTTTGCTGTTCTTTTATTCAATTTCCTTCTGTTGATACCACTTTACTCCCTCCCCCCCCCCTCTCTCTCTCTCTCTTTCTCTCTCTCTCGTCTCTTTTTCTTACCGTACATACTCCTCGTATCTAAGTGCTTATAATATCCAATGTCAACGATAAAGCGACTCTTTGTTAAGTGCATTATTTGTCATCTCTTGTTCAGTCTTAAAACGTCTCCATTGTCGCGTGCATAAATTGTTTGCTTTCTATTTTTTTACTCAGATATATTTTTTAAAAAAATAGAATTTTAATACAATGTGAGAGGATGCATTAGTGATGTCTTTAACTATAGATTGGTCAATTCATCGTTAAACAATGGGAAATTCTAAAAAAATTCAGTCTATGAAAGAATAAATAAGTGGGAACATAATATTCCGCTTTCACTTTTGTTTCGTTGATATTTAAATGTTATTTTTAATTAATAAAGTGTTGGCGCTAACAATACAGCGCAGCCATTGAATTGTAGTATTTTGTCATTTTAACTGAAAGTAATTATTTAATAGAAGAAAATGTTTCCTTAAATAACCAAAACCTATACAGCAGCTTTAAAAATCATTTGGAGAAGGTCTCTGTCATGGGATTAAATACTCGTGGTTTAAAAAGACATTTAAACACAAAAAAATTATACATTTCGGGATCACTGAATCATTCAGAATCACAGCAATATATATTTTTACTTCGCATTAACATGGTCACCGCGCAATTTTGCAATAATATTTTTGTTTTTCAAAAATCTTAACTGTTCTTAGATGTTACAAATTCAGTTTGAAACAGCAAATAAATAATTTAACACTCAAACAGCCACTTAGCCAAATTTATTAGATTTTTGTTTTTAACACGCGAAAAGCCACATAGGCACATAAAGACATTTTTAAACAAAATTTAAAGAGAGGTTAAAAACAATTTTAAAACAAAAATCATACACAAACAACACATGCTTTTGTTTCGATAGCAATCTTGTGCATATTTTTAAAAATTTATTTATTTCTTATATAATTTGTATACACGCATAAAATAACGACACTTTATTTGCATTTGAAAATTTAACCACATAATCTTAGTGACAATTTCATTACATTTTTATTTTAAATTTATTTATTTTAGGATTTAGATAGCTAATTTTTTAAATAGTATCTAGTATATTCAGTCAGTTAAGCTATAATTTTATTGCTTGATGTTTAAGGCCTATTACAATAGCTACAAGAACAGATATGTTCAACTTTACGCAGTTTTTACATGAATACTAAATTAATACTAAATAAGGCGAAACATTGCAATTAACCGCATTGTTTTTAGACATAATTAAAATTGATCCACCATTTATTACAATGACATAAGACATTCAATTTTAAGATTGGAACAACACAAATGCCGTTTAAAAACTTTGATTATATGGTTAACAAAATAAACTGATTGAGTAAATAATTATTATTATTATTTTTTTTTCAATTTTTTTTTGTAACCATGAATGCACTATATGTAATGACATTCTCTTATGATCAGTTAAATGTCGTGAACATATTTGTCTCGGTCGATTCACAATATTCTTTTAGAAAAAAAAATTATTTTCTGATCGATATTTGTTTATTTAAATATTGACAATTGATGTTGGGATATAGACCGTAACGCACGAAAAGACAAAACAATAGGACATATATTTCTGGTAAATGTAATAAAAGTGAAATTTAGGCTAGTGATAAAGGTAATAAAATTTAAACTTTAAACATTGCCATTGAAAATTTCGCCTGAAAATGTAAAATACGCAATGCTACAATACAAAACAAATCATGATGTTTCTTACCGTCTGAGTGCTGGGACGCAATTAGCCCAGGATACCACGGATACCACAGTCCGAAACTGGCCGCCCTGGATGCAATCCCTGGTCCGAGCCGGGCCTGGTCCGAATACAACTGAAACCGTTGGTACAAGTCCGAAATGCTGGTCACTACCGCCTCTTTGCTTACATCCTCCCTCGACCTGTCTCCTCCACCATCCTCTCTGTCGTCATCATGTTTGCCCCGATAACGGTCAGAGGTCCGTTTACCATCCTCAGCTTTATCCTCTCCCAGTATACTACTTATTGAAAAGGAGGATTTTTTCAAAGGCGGCGCTGTCGTGGGTGAAGTTTTTGGCGGCGATTTAGGTGCGGTTGGTGTTAGTGTTGGTGACAGAGACGAGGCCGATGAAGGGGATGACGTTTTTGATGCGATAGATGAATCATCTGATGCCATGGCGATGGCGAAGATCTGAAGAGTTTGGTTGATGAAGCGCGTCACGGTGACGAATAGTAACACTGCAGTGTTAACGCATTTACTTTAACTTTAGAGCAATTTTTATTTCATCCCAATGTATAGCACACCATTATTAGAAACACTCGTGTTATAACGAAAGAAAAAAAAAGAAGAAAAAAAATCAACAAGAAAAAACTTCAAAACAAACTAACATTAGAGTCCTCGTCTTATAATTTCTGCAACATTTCGCGCTTTTTAAATGTGTGAAAATTCTGCTGATCGATTTTCCGCTGTGAATATCAAACAAATCAAAAGCCACAACCATTTGTTGTTTTCTTTTTTTTAATTTCGGTCGGATGGGACAGCTACCACTACGACCGGCCAAGTAGCCTTTAAACGTTCCGGCCACTGAAATGTTGCAATACGTTCCACATACGAGCAATCGAGAGTCGAGTGATTGTTGAGGAACTCGATACCCCCTCGTCCGCGCCAGATTTGTTGAAATAATAAAACGCTTGGCTTGTTTTCGCCCTCGTTACAAGCGACGGGTTCACTAGATCAACACGATGACACGGCCCTTTTGCCGCGCTCTCCGGCGTTTCAACGGCATGCGAACCGTCGGCTCGGCGCCTTCCGTCATTCGCTTTGATAATCACAAAATAATACTGTCCCCGCGATTAGGCGTCTGTCAACTCTGAGGGCGGCACTGATTGGTCAAATACAAGACATAATAGGATTAATGAAGAAAGCGGTTGACAGCCTGGCTCCACCCTCTCAATCAGTAGCGATCGAAATCCCGCGCAAACGCCGCGCTGTGATTGGTGGGGATAAATTGTCACAATCACAACGCTGACGGTTGGGTGTGAGCAGAAGGGAACAAAGACGAGGGAGTCCGGTGACAGCAGACGAGGGAGATCATGTGGACCTGTGCAGTCGTCCGGAACAGAAGCAGTCGCCGACAAGTCATCAGAAACAGAGAAGAGACCGGGGAGAATGTTTCTCTCTCTCTCCCCCCCCCCACCCACACCCTCCCAACAACCGTTTTCCCGCCAGGTTGGGTTAGCACTTGGATGCAGTTCTGGCGTCACTCGCCCGACGCCAACAACGCGGCCGATTGCTACAAAAGAGCTACTCCACTTTAATGCACGATTTAAACAATTGAAGGGTAAAAAAAAAGTTATAACTTAATAATAATTATGTGGTTTTCCTTAAAAAAAATAATTCAGGGTATAATTTGAGTATGAAAACGCTACTGTCTGGAGTTAATAGCTTACACTTGAGACTTGAGAATATAAAAAGAACGAAGTCTTATTTATTTAGAATTAGAGTTAAATTATACAGATTTTATTTTTAAAAAATGTTCTTGACTTTATTCCACATAAGCCCGATGATATGCATTCATTAAGAATGAAGTTTTATTGTTAAGATAATGAGCTCGAATAGTTTGTCTCCACTCTCAACAAAGTTGTTTTCAATGCACGACTCAAAGCCATTATGTTCTCCCATCAACATTAAAATGTAGGTCAGTGGTTCCAAAAAAGTTCATTTCATTCCAAAACTCATAGCCGTATTAGTTTAGAGGAGATAGAGGTGGCAGAATTCGCAGACGAATTCGCCATTATCAGAGGCTTCACTAGGAGGGGGTGCTGGTGGTGAGTACCGCACCGGGTGACACCATCACAAGGGGTGACACCAAAACGTAAAAAATATGTATGTTCCCGTTATTCGGCACTGGCGGTCTCGGAGGAGGTCTATGACGTAAGTCGTGAGGGGTGGCACCATGTGTTACCGCACTGGGTGAAACCAACCCTAGTGACGCCACTGGCCATTATAACTAACTACCTAGGTTCGACGAAGTAAAAAAGATCTTTGAGCCCAGTTACCATTGATGTGCGACCAGATCGACTTTACAACTGTAATCTCCAATTACTGTTGACCTGGATATCAAATGAGACTAATTTGACAAAAAATGTTATAATCCCTTTTGTCATTGATTTTTGTTTCTTTTTGTGTGGTAAAGTTACCATGCAAATACAGTGCGGCCCACTTAACTCGAGCCCTGGTTAACTCGTCAGCTCTATTAAGTCGATGTTGTTGTTTTTTAGGAACCGCCAAATTCTCTCTTCGTCTTTGCATTTTCACATCGGTTAATTCGATTATTTTAAGTCGCCGAACCCTAAACCTCAAGCACAAAAGAGGGTCACATTTGCCACTTAGTATTGGTTATCTCGATCCCCATGACCAATCGTCAGCTTTTGAAAATGTTAGATTTGATTTTTTATAACCAAGTGAAGACATAAAATTTCTGCCTCGTTGGTGACGTCACAGCCCGCTTGCTCACAGCGCTGTGTTACTAACTTAAATCGCCAGCTTTTGAAAATGTTCTTATCGATAGGGCTGAACCGATCGGTTCGGCTACTCGGCATCGGCCGATTTTCGTAATACTCGGAGATACTCGGCAATCAGCCGCGTAAGTGATGCCGAGTATTACTTAATTGCTCCAATAGCTAAGATGCTCGCAGAATCGCATGTCTAAAACATTTCGTTTCTTATGGAATAACAAAATGTACCGTGTGCAGACTTGTTGTCATTGGCAACCATTCATCCTTCAACCTCATTTTGACTCTATTACTACTGCTTTGTTCTCATTGTTTCATTCATAAGAAGTGGCCGTGTGCAAAAACCATTTAAATATTGGTTAGAATTAATTAAAATGTATCAAAGTTGAGGGTTCAAAAGGTCAAAAGGAGTTCCTAATTTATTTTTGTACACTTTTATAGAGAAGAGTTCGCTTTGTTATGAGTCATATATAGGTCATGATAAACAAATAACGGCAACGCCTTTGTGTAAAAAAAACCTCCAAAATCATGTACATTCTCATTTATTAACGCTAGTGATGGTTCGAAAAATCATAGTGTGCTTACTGTAAACAAGGCGCCCCAGATTTTAAAATATATAATTTAACAGACTACAGACAGTTTACCCACCCCACTCTCAATCTCCCACACTCCACACCATTGTTGTTGGTTAGTCCGATTAGCACTCAAGTTACCGAAGGAATTCCAAGTCCATTGTAAGCTGAGGGGACGGACGGGGTGGGTTATTTATTTGTGTAGCTTGTAAGGAAAGTCACCAGTGGATCCTGAGCGCGCACGTGGTGTGGCGGGAAGGAGTATATGAATTCGTAATACATGTAGTTATGTACTAGGGGAAAAAACTGCGCTAACGCAACAAAGGGTTATATTTAAACATAAACGGTCCTTAAAAACGATCGGTCTTAACAACCTCAGGAAAGAGTGAAGAAATGGGTCCCGATATTCCGATACGATTACGATTAACCGTCCCATCACTAATTAACGCACATCGTGTATATAAAGAAATTTTAAGCGCATGTTAATATTTTGCCGCCATATTGGTTTTCGTTTAACTCGATGATCGGTTATCTCGGCGCCATTTTTCATACTCTGAGGCCGTCGACTTAAGCGGGTCCCACTTATTACTAGCAGACACCTACGCTTTTAAGGGATGCTGAGGGGACGTAATTGAACCTAAATACGAGAGTGATATAGCTTCAGTAAACGAAATTAATTGTTACTTATTTATGCTCAAATACATAAAGGGAGAAAATCCGAGTCTGTTTACTTGCTTACTCTTGGTCTCTATATCAAACTAGCAAATAAATAAGAGCCTATGTATAAAGCAGACATTATTAAAGTGAGAAGTCTCTGCTCAGTGACTTGAATTTTCCTATGACCTGTTTCGCAGATGACGCTATTTCATAATTTACACTTCAGAGATGATTAGTAAGTTGGTCATCCAAATGTTGTGTTGTGTGCAATTGTGCGTACTTGATCAAGTGAACGACGATGTCAACCGCGAATGAGAGCTCAGCGAGGTGTGCAATAAGTGCACAGATGGTGTGCAACGAGAACGCAAAGGGAGTGCAACGGGGCGTGCAATGGAAGTTCAGCATGGTGGGATATAGGAGGGGGTGTGGGTAAGAAAGATTTACTTCACATTAACTATTCAAGGCCAATATATAATGATTATTGGTTAAATCTATAAAAAGATCTTAAAACATCACTATATATATATATATATATATATGTTGTGTGTGTGTGTGTGTGTATGTGTGTGTGTGTATGTGTGTGTGTATGTGTGTGTGTGTGAAAAAAAATAATTTTTTTTAATATATTTTTTTAAATTTGGAAATAATTATTTGTAGTTGCATATTTAAATTTTATTTATTTAATGTTCATTAAATCAGCAGTGACTATGGGCGTAGGGAAGGGGGGGGCAAGGGGGATATTTGCCCCCCCCCCATACATTTTAGAAAAATGTCATACAAATGTCATAAAAATGTCATAAAGTTGTTACAATAAAACTTAACTAAATTTCCTGAAAGTTTATTACATGGAAGGCAGTTTACATTTATCAAACATAAAAAAGAATTAAATCTGCAAGTATAACTGATTACATTACTGATTGTTCTAAATATTCCAGTTGTTTAACAATTTCAGTCACATTTTCAGCAAAAATCCGCAAGCTTTTATATTTATGTGTCCATCTAGTTTCACATAGTAAAGGAACATTGGGAATTAGTTTTCTTTGCTGATTACTTTATGGGAAAAACACTATAATTGAATTAATTGTTCCTATTCTGTTTCGTACAACATTCACATTATTTAAATTTTAAATCGTTCACGAGATTTAGTTTATGTGAACTGCCATGTACAAATGCTGCTTTTGGGTATTTTTTTCAAATTATTGCTTGGACTCCTTCTTTACCTGCCATTGTAGTACATCCCTCGTGTCCTTGACCAACAAGCTTTGTCATATCTAATACAAATTCTAATGAATTAGTAATGATGGTGTTGGCTAAACCTTCAGCTGTTCTATTGACAATTGTAATATATCCCAGGAATTCTTCTGTGACCATCATTTTTCCATTTTGTTCTTTGACAAATCTAATACCAAGTGACATCTGCTCAATGCCTCCTGAAATGTCATTTGTCTCGTCGGCAAGTATAGAAAATGCAAACTGAATTATTTGCATCACGAACAATGCCTTCACGCAAGAGAGACCCACAAATCTCCATGATAGTGTTTTGTTTAGTTGAAGAGATATACTCAGCGGTGACCCGTCAAAACGGCCCCCACTTAACGACCCCGGTCTAAACGGCCCCAGACAAATTTTTAACATTTTTTAACAAAAACGTTATTTTTTGGCATTTTAATTAAGCTTTTGTCAATATTTTCACCCTTAAAAAAGTGGTAAACTTGTCAAATTATTTCTTGTGATGTTATTATATTTTTTCTTGTCAACGAACAACCGTGATTGATACCATTTCGTGTAAAGGCTATTAAATTCACTCTTGTGATGTCATTATTATTGTTTATTGTGAGCTAAACCTGACACTGAATAGGTGAGTAAAAATACGAATATAATATTTGATTGTACATTTTACTATTAGTCCATCTATTAGTCCAGGGCCGTTTTCTCCGGTACCGTTTTGTCAGTGAACCATCTTCAGCACTACAAGAACCAATTGACAAATGATTACCAAGAACTTCATCTCCAGATTCAACACGAAACTCTAACAGGTCATAAAAATTACCAGAATTTGATTCTTTTCCACGAAGTGCTTATTCATGCATGCAGCAAAATAAGATTGTAGAAATGATGGGACCCAGTTTGTTGCAATTTTCTTGAATTTGTCTTCTAAAGGATGAGTTCAACTGCTCATTTATAGAAACTGCTTTGGCTTCCAATAAAGCAAATAAAATTTCTTGCATCTTCATGAGAGCCTTTGTGCCATGTGCTTTGCAGGTGGCTAAGTGCATCTTCGTTGAAATCTTTATATTTTGTACATGGTTTGATGACAAATGCCCACCGAACTCATGGAATTACTTTTTGAAGAAACAACACGCAATATTTGCAAAAGGCACCATTTGCGAGTATACAAGCTACGGTGATAGTCTGATAACCATGCATATCTAAAAACTAAAAACTCTGTTTCCCTCACTGTCAGCTCTAAAATCATACTTTTTATCAGGGGTCCAACAATCACGAATCAGCTGCAATTTCAACTTATTTGAAAGGTCGTGTGTCCAGAGATACCTTCAAATATCCAATTTAGGATATGAATAAATGTCAGCGACAATCAAATTAGGAACAGTTGCTTCAGTTGTGTCTGGCTGTTGAACTTGTACTGTTATCATCAATGCCAATGATAAGTCAGATGCTGCAGACGCCCCAAAATCTTCTAATAACGGCATTTCGGAATCCCGCAATCGGTCTACTTTTCGTGTTGTTGTTTTTTTGAGCCTGTAAAAAATTTCCTATATCCATCCTTGGTAATCCTGTAGTTACTACGCGTAAATTATTTCACAGCAAAATTCAATTTTCTCGTGAGAAGTTAAGTTTTTTATTTATTAAATGCATTAATATATGTTGTATTTTAGCTATTACAGCACTAATTTGTAAGTTTTTTTTAATTTATAAGACTTTTTCGGCCCTTATGCTATACTTACTTGAATTTATTTGAAAATTGAACCTGTATGGCATTGTCAGTAAAAAAAATTATTTAAATTGTGTCCCCAGCCCCCTAAAAAATTCATAGCGACGCCCATGGCAGTGACAAACTACTCACTCTGCGGGCCGAAACTCAAATCCCACACAAGATTGTGGGCCGAAATAAGATGATCTTTCAATAATCTTAAAATTAAAGATTTATCAATATGAAATAACTTTTTTTAAAGGTTTAATAGTAATAAAACATATCTATTTTAAAACATAATAAATAATAATATGGCCCGCGGACCTTGAGTTTGACACGTGTGCATTAAAGGGTCAAATGAATCGCAACTAACCTTGTGCAAGCAATGTCACATTTTTCTTTACCAAATATGCTCACACTTGTAAAATTTCTATGATTAAAAACATTTTCGGAAGTTATTTGTCTTGCGAGTATATACTTTTAGTATCTCTTCCTCTACATTTATGTACACGGGTACATAAAGGTGCCAATAGGTGTACAAAAATATATTCATGGCTTAATTAACTTGTTTTAGATTTTTATAAATGTTCTTCAATAAGATTGTCAACAAAAGATGTAAACCAAATAAATTAAAAATGTTTTGTCCAAAATTAAATCCCACAAATAATAATAACCGAACTGTGGGTTTTCAAAAGCTGTCTATACACATATATAGAGCGTGTTATGAGTGTTAATAATAGGAGGCCAATCTAACAGAAGCGTCACTAGGGTTGGTGTCACCAGGGGCGGTAGCTCAAGGTGTCACTCCCTCACGACTTACCCCGTCCTTAAATGACATCACGTGATGTTGGCCAATTTTTATCCCCCCCCCCTGTCATACTTCGTAACAAAATCATAGCACCTACTTTAGTATGACGTCACAAAGCGCCGCCCCCCCCCAACAAAAGCCGAATTTTCTAATTGAAAATAAGCATGTTGAAAATTATTTTTGTCATTTAAATATGTACTATTGACATCGTAACACATGTGAAGCCATTGAAAACGTCATTAAATAAATTATAAACTATCAAATATTTAAGTGGAACTTTTATTTAAATTTTCGCGTTTTTGATGTGACATTGCATCATTTTAAACAATCCCCCCCCTCGTGGTACATCGTAACAAATGCATGACCCCCCTCCCCCAAGGCACGTGACGTCACTTATGTACGGCCCCTAACCGGTTCACCGACAAAACGGCCCCGACAAATGGGCTCCGACATAACGGCCCCGACAAAACGGCCCTGGACTAATAGATGGACTACTAGTAAAAAATTCATTCAAATAATATATTCGTATTTTTACTCACCGATTCAGTGTCAGGTTTAGCTCACAAGAAACAATAATAATGACATCACAAGAATTAATTTAATAGCCTTTACTCGATATGGTACCAAGTCATGGTTGTTTGTTGACAAGTAATAATATAACAACATCACAAATAATTTTACAATTTTACCACTTTTTTTAAAGGGTGAACAAGTTGACTAATGCTTAAAATGTAAAAAAAATACTGGGGCCGTTTTGACCGGGGCAGTTATATCGGGGCCGTTTGACGGGTCACCCCCCTAACCCATAGAACTCCTCCGAGTAAGCCAGTGCCAAATAAAGGTAATTTGTTTTTTTTTAAAAAGATTTTTGTGTTACCCCTTGTGATGGTGTCACCCGGTGCGGTCAGCGCCCCTCGCACCCCTCTAGTGACGCCACTGCTATCTCATATGAATTAAATTATTCATATTTTTAAGTATTTCATCCGTGACGCTACTAATTTTAGAAAGAAGCGCACCAAATTACTGCACCAAAAAATAACTCTTTTCGAACGTCCGCATAAAATTGTTCAATAGGGAAATATATGAATAAAATAAAAATACATAAAATAAATGAAAGCCCTGAATTAAGATATTTTTTAATCTCATGTGTATTTATTTTGAAAACTTCCGTCATTTTTGATATAGTAATAACATATATAAAAAAGTAAGTCCCATGACCGATGATCCCTAATGTTTCCATTAGAGCTTACTCGGGGCTTGTTTATACCTGGTGTGTGCCCAGCGGAGGATTTTCTTAGCGTAACATTTATATTGTGGCTTTGCGTGGGCTCAATCCCACGTCCGACTTTGTGAGGCAAGCGCACTACTGACTTCGCTATCCAGCCGCCCAATAATATATATGACATAAACACCCTCAATTATGACTCACTCTTGCCTAACGCTGCTTTTTTAAATCCCTTATATTAACTTCGCGGCCGTCTCATCATCTCTCTCATCATCTCATCATCTCATGGGCGGGCGGAAAAACAAAAGTCGAAAATGACCCACTTCCCGTGATTCGATCGAGCTGAAATTTGGCACACTGACCCGTCTGACCTAACAATGCATCGTATCAAAATTTCAGATCGATCGAACGTACCGTAATTAAATTAATGCATTTTTAGTTTATCCTTATATGAGGTATGAAATTCAAATTCATGGTTGTTATTGTTTTTTTCCCACGTGAAATTTTGAGCTGACGCATTGAGGCGACCCAACGAAGCGACGGGGCGCTTTTGTTTACATTTACGTGTCACTCTGAGCTCGGTCAAGCGATTCAGTCTGTAAATGTTTGAAAATAATCAATACTGTTAGTTATGTCTCATATATAAGGGATTTATAGTCAAAAACTTTGTTTTTACGGGTTTGTTTTATTTTAAAATTGAAAATATAGACTTAAAAATCATAATCATTTTGGTTTCCCGATGAACATTAACAATGACGTCATTGTTTTATGAGTATTGTTAATTATAAAATACTTTGTGTACATTTCAGGAATATTTCGTAATTATCATACAAGGATAAGTTACTTGGGCTTTTGAAAAAAGTGGGCGCCTTAGGCGCCCTACAACACCTATTATAAAATACTTTGTGTACATTTCAGGAAGTTTAATATTTCGTATTTATCAAACAAGGACAAGTTAGTTGGACTTTTGAAAAAAGTGGGCCCCATAGGCGCCCTAAAAGAACGTGGGCGCCGCAGCACAACCTAGTATATAATAAAATCGTTAATTGATCGAAACGTTTCAGCCCTTTCTGTTAAATGTTTATTTTTAAGTGAGCTAATATTTCTATTCAGTGGATCTTGGATTCTATTAAAAAATCAGATCTCTTCCATCTATAATAATATCTCTGTCTGATATCTATAATCATATCTCTGTATACCCTCTATAATCATATCTCTGTCTGCCATCTATAATCAGATCTCTGTCTGCCATCTATAATCAGATCTCTGTGTGCCATCTATAATCATATCTCTGTCTGCCATCTATAATCATATCCCTGTATGCCATCTATAATCATATCCCTGTCTACCATATGTAATCAGATCTCTGTCTACCATATGTAATCAGATCTCTTTCTCTCTCTATATATAAATCTCTCTCTCACTCACTCTCTCTCTCTCTGCCATCTATAATCAGATCTTTATCTGCCATCTATAATATCAGATCTCTATCTGCCATCTATAATCAGATCTCTATCTGCTATCTATAATCAGATATTTATCTTCCATCTATAATCAGATATTTATCTTCCATTTATAATCAGATCTCTATCTGCCATCTATGAATATCTCTGCGATTTATAATCAGATCTCTGTCGACATATAGACTGCTTTCCTAGTTTCAAGGAAACTATTCACACGACGAAACTACTAGTGCTTTATATCCCACTATTGTTCATGTTTATAAGAGTAAAATAAACAAAATAAAGCCCAGGTCATTTCGTAACGCTAAGGGCCAGAATCAGCATATTTTTTAAAATTGAAAATATAGACGTAAAATCATAATCATTTTGGTTTCGAGATTAACAGAGCGTGGGGTGTTTCTCGCCTTAAAATATTATATGACGTCATTGTTTGAGCTTATATTTTAATTTTGGAAAAGGGATATATAGAGAAATATTGTGAAAAATAAATCATTCTACTGAACAAAAATTTAATTATTCATTCTTTTTATTGAACTCATTCACATACCAATTTTTGTTTGTCGCACACACTGATTCGAACGCAAGCAATAACATTCACGTAAGTTACTTGGGCTTTTGAAAAAAAGTGGCCGCCGCAGGCGCCCCAGAACAACCTAGTAGAATTATTACTTTTGCTTGACTCCAGTCCATGGATGTGCATAGCATCATCTAATTATCACAATTGTCAAATCACAATCATCATTATCATCGTCATTTGCACGGCATCTTAGCTCATTGATGGATCCTTCATCACACTATTAAACCTCGCGTCTCTTCATCGTCGCTGTTACCCTGTTGATCTTTTATTTTCAGATGTTCTTAGACTCGCTATGCTCACTGTGAAACTGTTTTTCTTTGTACTTTAAAATACTCATAAGCTGGCATTTAACGGTATTATGTATGTTCAATTGTTTATTTTCTTTAATTAAGGTGGATGAAATCTGACCTAAACAATATTGATTGAATTGAGTCTTAAACCCGTGTGTGGTATTTTGTCTGATTTGTTTATTTGGAAAAATTCCATTGTCTGATTTAGAAGGATTTATTCTACTCTTGTTGAAGAGAAAACAAAAACAAGTTGTTTTTTTTGTTGTTCTTTTTAAAATATATTACCAAAAAATGCTCGACCTATAATCAGATTGTGTTTGTAGAAAGAAAAAACCTTAGGGGCCGTCCATAAAGTACGTCACGCTATTTTTTACCATTTTTAACACACCACCCTCCCCTGTGTCACAAACTGTCACAAATCTTGGACCCCTCCCCCCCCCTTAAAGTACGTCGCACTTTCGAACAAAAATTTTGTTTTTTACTTTAAAAATAATTAAAATTTTATATAAAACACCGTGCCGTCATGCATGGCGGACCCCCTCCCCCTGTCACAAACTGTCAAACTTTCTTACACCCCCTTCTGGAGCGTGGCGTACTTTATGTACGGCCCCTTATCTGACATCAGTTGTTAAATTTGTAATTTTATTATTGTCTTTTTTTTAAAGTTACAGAGGAAAGAAGAACAAAGTAGTAATAATACATATGACATTAAATTCCAACTAGGGAGTAGAACGCAACAACAATCTAATGCAGCATTCAGATAGAAATAAACATTTTTAAAAACAATTTTTGTTCCATTCGCAAAAGTAACGCATACAAATCTTATTTCTTCGATTGGGGCATTGGGGCGTGAAATGTTTTGCAATAAAAAAACATGTAAAACTGGCACATTATCAACATTCAAAATTCTAATATAAAAATTCAGGGCTAGGCATAAACTTTGGATACGTTTAGTACGCAACACTATTTTGTATAGAAGATAATGTCTTTAATGTAAAAGATAAGAACATGGTTTCAAATCTTTTGCGTGGTCTAATGCTTAAGATTTTGAAATTTTAACTTATATAAAATTATAATTATTTTGAATTAACTAATGAATTATCATTTTGTGTGTGGCTATTTACCACTGATTTAAACTTATTTTATTTTAAAAGAAATACAATGAAAATAAGCTGAGATAATTTAAAATATGTATTTTTTTTATCTTAACTGTTTAGTAATACTGATTTTTAACCAACTACAATTTTACAATTCAAAGTATTCTGTGACATTGGTCATGGACATGTGCCCTACATGCTCTATCGACACATGAATAAAAATTATAAAATGTGTTTATGTTCATATTTAAGTAAAAATGTCTATATGATACACCTAGTTATTTAATTTATCTTTTTATTATTTTTAACTTATATATATATAACTTATATTAACTTATATTTTTAACTTATATATATATATATATATATATATATATATTAGGGCTGCGGAAATTATCGATTAATCTCTCGATCAATCGTTAAAATTTTTATCGATTAAATATCGATTAAAATAATTTTAATCGATAAAAATTCGATTAAAATTAAAGAAAATATTTATAATATTTCATTTTTTTTTATTAATAAATAATGAATTATAAATAAAATAATAGTCCAAGTCACTGGCTGGCTGGATGTGGAACGCTGAGGAACGATGTACAACAGTCTATAGCAGTTGAAAAATTGTGTCGTGATTAGCACTGTAAAATTATTTAATATGAGGTCATTGTTTGATCTTATATTTAATACAAGGCGCGCTAAAAGGTGTGCAAAATAATTATCAATTAAAGAGTGCTGTAAAAAAATTATATGACGTCATTGCTTTAGCTTGTATCTTAATTTTGGAAAAGAGAACGGTGTAAAAATAGGATTTGATGATTTATAATTATAAAATATTTTGTGTACATTTCAGGAAGTTTAAAGTTTTCGTATTTATCAAACAAGGATAATTTACTTGGGTTTTGACAAAAAAAGTGGGCGCCATAAGCGCCCTAAAGCCGATGTGGGCGCCTTAGGCGCCCTACAACCCCTAGTTAATAAATAATAATTAAAAAAAATGTTGACGTACAAACTTCTCCCGCCTAATATTACAATGTATTTTATTAATAATTAATTTATGTGGGCCTGCTAACGTCAACTAAAAATGGCAGACAGTGATAGCATCAGTTCCATCAGCACCGTTAGTTTTAGACATATAACTGGAAAGTTAAGCTAAAGTTTTGTTAATTACAAATCCTGATCCTTTTTTTTAAATATTTTTTTTTAAATTAACGTAATTAGTTTTCAAAGATACATTTTTTTTACAAGAACGCGTCTCATTGGACCTTTATGTATCAATGGCTTGAAATAACACTTGAGAAATGAGACTTAGCAATATTTTCCATTGTTAATTTTTGAGTTAGACATTATTTCCTTTGTATGCATAACTTTGATTTCAATTTTTTGTGTGGATTTAAAATTTAAAGACATAACATTTAGTTAAAAATATGCTTATTTTTCAAGGTCATTGAGACAGGGGAAATAAATCAATAAAATAAAAATGTCAATTACCTGTTTTTGTTACTTCCCTTGGAATTTTAAGTTTAATTATGTCATAAATGTTTATTTTTGGATTTAATCGAAATTATCGATTAATTATCGATTAATTTTTCAAAAGTTAACGATTAAAATAAAATTAATCGATAACAGCCCTAATATATATATAATTATTTAGTTTATCAAAATATGAAAAAAACATACAAACCAACAAACCATATAAACAAACAAACCATACAAACCCACAAACCATACAAACCCACAAACCATACAAACCAACAAACCATACAAACCAACAAACCATACAAACCAACAAACCATACAAACCAAAAACCCCACAAACCATACAAACCAACAAACCATACAAACCAACAAACCATACAGACCAAAAAACCATACAAACCAACAAACCATATAAACCAACAAACTATACAAACCAACAAACCATACAAACCAACAAACCATACAAACCAACAAACCATGCAAACCAACAAGCCATACAAAACATACAAACCAACAAACCAAAAAACCATACAAACCATACAAACCAACAAACCATACAAACCAACAGACCATACAAACCAACACACCAACAAACCATACATACCAACAATCATAAAAACCATACAAACCAACAAGCCATATTTACAAACCAACAAACCATACAAACCAACAAACCATACAAAGCAACAAACCATTGAAACCAGCACACCATACAAACCAACAAACCATACAAACCAACAAACCATACACATTTGATACAAACCAACAAACCATACAAACCAACAAACCATACAATCCAACAACCCAACAAACAAATTTAAATGTCTTTATGATGGCAGTTTTCTCATTTTATTTTTAAATCATAATATATATATAAAAAACTGTACACATTTAAGAATAACCGCATTCAGATCAGAACAACCACATGGTATCCACATATCACGATTGGGAACCACTGTTACGACAATCTTTTCAGTATGTCAACGTTGGAATGTCAGTGCTTGTGATGTCATGGCGCCTCCAAACTGCTCCATTCACAAACATCAATACGCACATTTTTTTAAACCTGCGCATGGCCTGCCGGGACACCTTTTTTGATAGTTGTAGCCCTGATGTCGATTGTCACAGTCTATCATTAGGACGACTTACTCTGCGCAAGCTGTTATTATTTTGTCTATTTCCCCCGTCCAAAGACTGGCATTACAAAGGTAGAGCATTAAGCTGTTACCCAGAGCTGAGTCTATCGAGTGGAACCCGTGTAAAGCTACCAAACAATTTGGTAGGATAAAGATGGGGATTGTGTCAACTGTACTACAGTATGAAAATGTAAACCAAAAAAATGTAGGTTTCAAAGTTGACTATGTCAATCCTAGACACATCAGAGCTGATTGTGTCTATATAATATATGTGCTCATTTTGAATGTATACGACAGTTCGGCTAAACGTTAAAAGTGAATACACCAGCCTGGGACGCACATTTTAAAAATGATAAAAAAATTTAAATACAAATAATACAATTTTTAAAAAAAAATATTTTAAACAAATATTTTCTATTAAGGGACGGGGAGAGAAACTTATTTTGAATTGTCACTCCCATTCTAAAGTTGATTTTTTTATGTTTGAAGATTAAGTCAATGTTAACAAATTTGAAAATGTAAACATTACTTGAATGCTAAAATTGTATGAGACGGCAATAAATGTGTTACTGTTAAAAATGAGTCACTTCTGATTGCTCGTTATGTTTGAGTAACGTTAAAGTCAGCATTGGTAAAAGTGTTTTTTCTTTATCCATCATTATTCCAGGTGAGGTGTGTCCTAATATTCTGGCATTGGGTCGGATGTGTCACAATAGCTTTGGTTAATGGTTATTTCTCCATATCTGGCTTTCTTTTCTTTTTTTAAAAAACAATATTCTTAACAATGAATATTTATCAAACCCAAAATTCCCCATGTAGATAAATTCACTATTTCCCTTGTGTGTCTCTGTATAAATCTTTGGAACCGCTGGGTCTCTAAACCATCCATAAGTCCGATTGTGTCACTAAAATTATGTATCCAACATTGAATGTGTCTTTTAAATCCACCATTACCCGACTGTGTCGTTATACGTCCCATTGTCTTGGTGTCTACACACCCAACGTGGGCCTGAATGTCGCTTATCAATCCTAGGCCTAGTTGTGACTCTATCCTAATTTAACAAACGGTGCATCTCTGCTCAGTACAAAAGACGCACGTGCGACGGCGTCAGCTGAATGGACGAGTCCATTATCACGTCATGTACAAGCCATTCAATGTCCCAGTGATTACCTGAGGCACCTGAGGAAAGTCTTGGTCACTCCAGTGGTTGGCTGGAGTAATTAGTGAGCGATGTTCATCTCTTGCGCAAGGCATTGCGGCTATCTGGCAAATAACACCCGACATGAGATGCGCACGGCAGGGCAATCAGTTTGTCTCATTGCCACGTCAACCATGGCTCGTTGGGGGCAGACAGGCGAGTGGCCCAAGGATTCAGATCTAATTTTAGCACATTTGGTGAGTTATCTTGTCAGGAGATTCAGGTCTCTAGAGATTGCAGATGTTGTAAGGTGGTTTCAGACACCGACTCTTTTGTTAGGCGCTTGAGGTTTGTATTAAATACGACCCTCTAATGAAATCAGATGAGCTGGCTGACATAATGAGCCTACATCTCTCTCATGAAGAAGCTATTGACAGAAGATTGTATGATATAACTGTTCTCGTTCGCACAATGGATTTTCCATTTTGTTCAAGTAGTGAATAATAAAACAAACCCGTAAAAACAAAGTTTTTGACTATAATCCCTTATATATGAGACATAACTAACAGTATCGATTATTTTCAAACGCGACAAACATTTACAGAGTAAGTCTGTCTTAACTCAACTTTGCTTCATAACCCAGGGGGGGGGGAGAGGGACAAAGTCTGGTCACTGATCACTGGACCGAGCTCAGCGTAACACGTAAAATGTAAACAAAAGCAGTCCGGTACTTCGATGGGTCGCGTCAACGCATGACTGAACAATCACGTGAAAATAATTAACCTTAAAAACACTTTTTAAAAACTAGTCTTATATTAAAAATGCACTAATTTTATACTTTTTAGTCTACGCATTTTACAGTAAGTGCAAAGCCAGCTTACCTTTTGACTATAAATCCCTTATATATGAGACATAACTAAAAGTAGTGATTATGTTCAAACGCGACATTTACAGACTGAAACAGAATTATTACCCCTGGTTTTTATCTCCCCTGGGCGCAGGGACGGTAGGGGAGTGTGAACAGTGACGGTCGGCGTCAACGCGTGAACTAGGCACGTGAAAAAATTATAAACAAATAGTTGGACGGACGGTTCCGATTAAACTTACAAAGCAAGCTAATATAAGACTAGTAAAAAAACAAACCCGTAAAAATAAAGTTTTTGACTATAAATCCCTCATATATGAGACATAACTAACAGTATTGATTATTTTCAAACATTTACAGACTGACACCGAGTGATGTCCCTTGTCTTTAATAAATGGGGGTGGGATGTGAGGGGGTGTCGGCACGACGGTCGGCGTCAACTCAAACTCACGTGGAAGTGGAAGAAAAAAACAATAACAAACCGTGAATTTGAATTACATACCTCATATAAGGATAAACTAAAAATGCATTAATTTAATTACGGTACGATTGATCGATCTGAAATTTTGAAACGATGCATTGTTAGGTGAGTCGGGTCCGTGTGCCAAATTTCAGCTCGATCGGATCACTGGAATTGGGTCATTGTCGACTTTTGTTTTTCCGCCCGCCCAGCCCAAGACAGAGATGATGAGACGGCCGCGAAGTTAATATAAGGGATTTAATAAAACAAACCCGTAAAAACAAAGTTTTTGACTATAAATCCCTTATATATGAGACATAACTAACAGTATTGATTATTTTCAAACATTTACAGACTGAATCTGTCTTAACTCAAGTTTGCTTCATAACCCTGAGGGTGAGATGGGAAAAGTCTGGTCACCGATTCGCTTGACCGAGCTCAGCGTGACACGTAAAATGTAAACAAAAGTGCACCGGCGCTTCGACGGGTCGCCTCAACGCGTCAACTCAAAATTTCACGTGGGAAAAAAACAATAACAAACCCGTGAATTTGAATTATATACCTCATATAAGGATAAACTAAAAATGCATTAATTTAATTACGGTACGTTCGATCGATCTGAAAATTTTGATACGATGCATTGTTAGGTTAGACGGGCCCGTGTGCCAAATTTCAGCTCGATCGGATCACGGGAAGTGGGTCATTTTTGACTTTTGATTTTCCGCCCGCCCATGAGATGACGACAGACAGACAGACAGACAGACAGAGAGAGAGAGAGAGAGAGAGAGAGAGAGAGAGAGAGAGAGAGAGAGAGAGAGAGAGAGAGAGAGAGAGAGAGAGAGAGAGAGAGAGAGAGAGAGAGAGAGAGAGAGAGAGAGAGAGAGAGACGCCGGTGAAGTTAATATAAGGGATTTAAAAACAATAACAAACATTGAAATTGAATTACGTACCTCGTAAAGAGATAAACTAAAAATGCATTAAATTTAATTACTGTACGTTCTATCGATATGAAATTTTGATACGATGCATTGTTAGGTGACACGGGTTCGTGTGCCAAATTTCAGCTCGATGGCATTACGGGAAAGGGGTCATTTTTTACTTTTGTTTTTCAGCCCGCTCAAGACAGAGAGACAGAGATGACTACAGACAGAGACGGCGGTTAAGTTAATATAAGGGATTTAAAAACAAACTATCAGATAATCTCTTTATACGGTATTTTACGATGTTTGAGAATAAAAATGAAAAATAAAAAATATATAGCTTACTATAGTTATTTGAGTGGCAATATATTTGTTAAATTTTTTAACAATATATTAGTTTTAGTTTTATTTATGTATTACTAGCGTATCACCAGTTAAAAATGACGGAAGTTTTCAGCTGAAATCTATTAATTTTATAAAAAATGCACGTTTTTTAGGGCGCCTTCGGCGCCGATCTTTTCAAAAGGCCAACTAACTTGTCCTTGTTTGATAAATACGAAATATTAAACTTTCTGAAATGTACACAAAGTATTTTATAATAGGGGTTGTATTTTTGTTTTTTGATTTTATAATTAACCATCATCAAATCCTCTTTTTACATTGATCCCTTTTCCAAAATTAAAATACATGAATGAGCGAAAACAATGACGACATATAATATTTTTTTACAGCGCATCTTTAATTTGCACACCTTTTGATGCATTGGTGCAGTAATTTGGTTTTCCCCGCTTTCCAAAATTAGTAGCGTCATGGACAGACATTGCAAATTATATTGTTTAATTATTATTATTACTTTTTACTTTTACTTTATAGTAAAAAATACTGAAAATTGAATTTTAAAATCCTTCAATTTTCTAGTCAAAACTTTATCGTGAGAGATAACAAAATAAAATAGTGTATATGAATTGAAATATTTTTTTTAAAAATCTGTTGACTATTATTTTAATCGTGCGACGCCGGGTAACCCGGCTAGTAATTATATAATTACATACAAGTAATATTTCGTATTTAGGAAAGGAGGTTTCTGACACTCGGATAATAGGGGGAACAGTTATTTTACTGGAAAGGGCAAGCTTTTGTCTAAAAGATATTTAATCATAGAAAAAGTAAAATGTTAAGTAGAAATTAATGTTTTAATATATAACTTTGAGATCTATTATACTGCTTTTGAAAAAAAAATGATTTTGCTAATTTCTAATGAATAGTTATCGGTAATTGGTGACTAGGTTATTTCAGCATTAAATGAGTTTTTAGCAGATAAATCAGTTAATCAACCCTACGAGTGTCAAGTCCTCCAGAAAGAAAAATGGTTTACTTGTTGACTTACTTGGTCAAATTGTTGTAATAATAAAAGAAATTAATTAATTTCTTTGTGTGTTCATTTTTTCTCTCGAAGTTAACGCTGAAATATTGATGGGGTGAATTATGTGTGATGGGGTTGGAGATATATAAATGAAAAAACTGTATTTTACCACTATTCAACAACATTGGTAACACGCTTATGAAGAGGAGTCACTGTGTCTACACTTTTGAAATAGTTGTCAATTAGTTTAGAACTATTATTTTAATTTATGGTCGCCTACCCGCTAGATGTTCTGGCGATAATTCTGTATACCCTCTATCAGATTACAGTTTATCTCTGCTGGACGTTCGTTTCCGTAGGTAAACGCCAGTTTCGTCCAGTTGGCGTAGCACTACTGTACAATCTCCAAGACGCCCGCCGTTTCGCTGCTGACACGACAGACGCAGACAAAGTCTGCTATTAAAGCTGTCCATGCCTTCAGATAATTAGCCTTCAGATTAGCGGGGTTACACTTGCCCACAGAAAAGGGACTTAATTATCCCGCAGGTCATATTTCCTGAAGCGAGTGACCGTCAAATCGGGCGTGACTTGCGAGGAAATGGAGCTCGTTGGCCGTAATGTATGCTGGGCGGATTCAAAGCCTGGCCAACGGTAGCCGGTGTCATCATACGGGCTAGTGGTGACCCAGTATGAAGTTCAAGGCGAAGTAACGCAGGTTTCAGAGTAGATCTATTTCAAGCAATGAAGATCAGTTAGCAAATAATTTAAATAATGTGGCGTGCGAGGTGAGAGGGGGTGAAGGCAAGGTGCAACGCAAGGGGGAAAATACTTTTAATCTGTATTGTATGTCCTGTTAATACATTTGTTATAGTGATGATTCATTAATATATTCTGCACGCTTTGAAGTTTTAATAAAATCAATGTGATTAATTTTTTTATGAGAATGGGAACGG
This sequence comes from Ampullaceana balthica, assembly GCA_944989445.1. Classification (NCBI taxonomy): domain Eukaryota; kingdom Metazoa; phylum Mollusca; class Gastropoda; family Lymnaeidae; genus Ampullaceana; species Ampullaceana balthica. The sequence continues at coordinate 66,067 of CALYLW010001038.1, read as the reverse complement.
AATTGTTTACGGCCTTGACATAGCAAAAGTTGGTGTATTGCCCCTGGGGTCACGCTGGAATTTTCATTGCCGGAACTCAAAGATAATGTTGCCCCCCTCATTGGTCTACAATTAAGTCAATTACTTGCAAGGAATAATGGGAATGAGCACATTAAAGTATTGAAAGAGCTCTTTTAAAACCAATTCACCGGGAACATTGATTTAAACAATCAAACTTCCAAACAATACGTAAGAAAATTTTTGTCAGCTAGAATCCATTACAATAATTTCTATATTTATAATATATCCAATTTATGTGTGGATCTCTCATCTTAAATTAAGACGGTATCCTATTCCAACTGTTTAATAGAGGAGATAACTCCAAATAAAAATGAAGTCCATTTCTTTACAATTACTTCCCCTAAGTTTTTACAAGTCGATGTCAAAAGTAATTTTAATGTTATGCCTCATACATAGTCGACAATACTCGAATTAACACGCAAATAAACTATAGAATGTTTTAAATTGTTGATGCAGTAAAAAATGACATGGTACTTTCATAAAGCTACTTTAATAATTGTAGAGCATTGTAAAAATTGACAGCGGCAGATGACAACTTGAACACACGAATATACGCAGGAACCTATGTAATCACAGTGGAATACTTTGTCTTTTCTGTGTTTATTTGGCTTCTATTTCATGAGGTTGATAATTTTTTTTTAATTAAAGATGAGCTTTAAAATATAAAGCCTTGCAGATGTTTATCACAGAACAAAGAGAGCAATTAGTAAAAGAAAATTTAACTATGCTTAAATATTATTAAAAGACCTTGGCGATTTAATAATGGAAACTAACGAAAGAAAAACGAAAAAGGCACATCTTTGGTGGTGATGGAAGATATGTGGCTTAGTCACTCGAGAATAAATGTTGAGAAGACAGCTGTTTGTAGAAATATTTAAATTTCAGCAGCTAAACATTTTTGCAAACAGATGCGCTTTATATCAGTCGTACTTACTGGACCTTCATGATAACAATGGTTTCCGTGAGACCATTGAGAGCAAGTATCTAATGAGATTGAAAAACAAGTGTATAAACTTAAAGTCGTACGCTAATGACTTTTGCTGAACAAATGGGTGACAAAAATGATTTAATAAATTCAATCCTACTTCATGTATTCAAGTTTATTACGCAATTCAAGTTACCCTGCATAATGCGGTAATGTTGCTGCGATTATTCCTTACAAGTAATGTGTGAGAGAAGCGTCTCTGTACACAAGTTAATAAAAAAATGTTATTATTATCGCCAATGAGTAATATAAGCTTAGCTTGACTAATATTAGCATGAAATACCTGACAACATTGATATTGATTATGTCTTTCTGATTGTAATTGCTAGTAAAGGGGCCATCCATAAATGACGGCACGCGATTTTGGCCGATTTGTTACCCCCCCCATCCCCCCCTCGTCACACTTCGACACAAAAACTTAGACCCCCCCCTCCAATATTACGTCACAAAGCTTTGACCCCCCGCCCCTTAAATTGGACATTTAAATATCTATTCAATGTAAACAATCTATTTAATATCGTAACTAGGGTGTACGGGATTCAAATTTTTAAAATTCGGCCGGAGCTGGATTCGGACAGATTTATGAAGTGAAATCCGTCCGGAGCCGAAGCCGCACGGTTTTGACCGTGAGAATGATGCCGAACGATAATTAAATTCTAATTACTGCTTATTATTTATGTAGCATTGCTTATTGACATCAGGCTCGAATCCATGTGAAGGCAAGGATTGGTTCCCTAGGGCGTCCCTAAGTCCACCCAGCTCCGAATGGGTACCTAACACTAGTTAGGGATTAAAGGTGGCTGGGTAATGTGTCACTTGCCAACAGAACGGCATGGTCTGTGGACGCATTAATCTTCTTTAAAGAAGGAACGTCTATATAATAGTATTAAAATACATTAGGCAATTAATTCTGGCCTGGAATTTTTTGCCTGAGGAAACCAGAAAAAAACCAAAGATGCCAAGTTTTCCACCCCCCCCCCTATTTTTTCTTTCTCTATCTCTCTCTCTCTTTCCCGCTCTTCAAAATAGTCTAGAAATAGAGAAATGAACCAATTGTATTTAAGTAACTTAAAAATTCCTGGTATCTTAACCAGATCTCATAACTAAATGTATTGATTATGTACCGAATGTACCATAATTAAATTAATGCATTTTTAGTTTATCTCTAATGTAACTCTATGTAGCCTTGTTCACTCCAGCCATCGGTGGCCACATCATCGTGTTTTACAGCAAGGGGAGTTCAGTCCGTTCAGTCTGTAAATGTTTGTCGCGCGGTGCGTATTATACTGAACATAATCAATACTTTTAGATATAACTCATATATAAGGGATTTATAGTCAGAAACTTTGTTTTTACGGGTTGTTTAATTTTCTTCGTTATGGCCGCCCATAAATGACGTCACGCACCTAGGGGGGAGGGGGGAGTCCACACATTTGCAACGATGTGTGACGAGGGGAGGGGGTGTTTGAGAAATGTGACGTCACATCAAAACTCGCAACTTTAGATTAAAAGTTCCACTTAAATATTTGATTTCTTACAATTTATTTTATGACATTTTACATGGCTTCACGCGCGTTACGATATTATAGTGCAACCTTACACTAAACACTATACATGCTTAAATGACAAAAAAAATATTTGAAACATGCCATTTTTCAATTAGAAAATACGGCTTTTTTTTAAAAAAAAAGGGGGGGGGGTTTCAAAGCTTAGTAACGTCATATTGGAGGGGGGGGCTAAGTTTTTGTGACGACGGGGGAGGGGGGGGTGAAAATCGGCCAAAATCGCGTGACGTAGTTTATGGACAGCCCCATTCTGATAATTTTTGTGAGTAGCCTAATTATTATGAATTATGACTATGTAGTTATCTACATAATTTATAATAATTAGTCCACTCGACTCATCCACTAGATGAATTAGCCTAGTGACTAGTGCGTAGTACACATATAGTGCCCTCTTGTATTATGATCAGTCAGGCATCGATTCTTTTTTATGTAAGTTTTTTTTGTTTTTGTTTTTCAGCGTCTTACCTTTCTGCCGTTTTTCCCCAGCTCTTTTTTTTCGCAATCTGGTTTAGATACATGTACCAGGAATTTTTAAGTTACATAAATACAATTTATTCATTTCTCTATTTCTACACTAATTGTTTCAATCATATATTTAGAAAGTGAGAGTTTCGAGATTCTAGCTGGTTATTAAATTATAATATAAATTAATGTGTTTATTTTAAAAAATATTTATGTTAAAAATTATAAGTTTACTGTACTTATTAAATAATTAAGAACTATTAATTTTACAATAATTGTGGGATTAATGAAAATAGGTCATTTGTTGTTTACAAAATTTCTAACTGCACGCGGACACGTGTTGTTCACATTATTACCCTAAATATTTGTGTTTAAAATGGGGAAGGTAAAGAAACAAAAACGCCACCAGAAGTTCAACTATAATAAAGATAGAAAAAAGAATTGGAAGAAGGCAAAAGGAACACCAACAATTAAATGGTTCGTTTATTGTGATTGCTTAACACATTTTTAAAAATATTTTGAGTATGCCTACCCATTTTCGATAACGTAAACGACAGTTCAGTAAAGTAAAAGTAGAGACTAAAGAGTGACTGTACAGACGCTCCTTCTTCTATACAGAAGATTGTTGCATCTTACTCAATTACTGTTTGATGTCTGCCAATTAGTAAAGCTTGAACCCACTGATGTAATTGACTAAAGATACCAGAGTATTTAATTTTAATAAATAAAATAGAATATTGAACATTGCCTGACACACTACAGAATCACAGAAATTAATCAGGTCAAACGACAAAAGTTTGTTTAGTTTAGTACTAAGGGAGTGCGATGTGGGCTTAAACTTAATAGCCTGGACGTTACACTTACAAATTACATTTTTTGCATTTTACATGAGTCCATGAGTATTATAATTTAAATAATAAACCTGCACATATCAATGTGGTTTCATGAAAGACAGATAATGATCATAATGTGAACCCAATAATAATAAATTATTTAAATAAATAAAAATACGAAGTGGCTATTCACCACTATTCGGTATTCGGACCCTGGTCCGTACATCCTACAGCCTTTGATCGCTATTGGGATCCGATAGTAAGTGATAATATTAAATATAGGCCATGCAGTGTATAGGATTATTGAAGGCCAAGCGTTATTCGCACAGTTTTGGCAGTGCGAATAACGCTCTACATTATCCGCACGATTTAAAACCGTGCGTATAATACCAAGCGTTGTTCCCACTGCCGCACGGTTTTGACCGTGAGAATGATGCTGAACGATAACTAAATTCTTATTACTGCTTATTAAAGTTATTATTTATGTAGCATTGCTTATTGTTATTGACATCGTTTTGGTTTGGAGGGTACAAAAATTATGAAATTGTCATTTTAACCGTCTCTCGAGTGACTGGAATCTTATATTTGTATCAATTTTAACAAGAACCTAAGCGGACCTGCATACCGTTAGTGTTAGTTAATGATTAATCATTGATCAATTAATTATAAATACTATGGATTTAGCTGCTATAGAACTATTATTAACTGTTCCATTGCACTCGACTTTGTATTTTTATTCCAGATATTATGAAGTACCTTTATTAACTTTCCTTCATAATTGGACGAAACTCTGTAATTAAAGAGGCTAATTATTCTTCTTCCCATAACTAGCATGGTACCGTGGTACCTGTGGTCATCATAAATCCATTAAGTTAATTGAATTTAAAGCATGCAAAAGTGAAAGACGATTTAATGGTATAGTATAGCATAAACATTTAAAAGTGAGAGTCTGTAACAGTGACTAACAGAAAAGGTAAGACAGGCATGGGGGGGGGGTAATAAAAATGTTTCTGGAAATGAGTCTGCTTGAGTGTTTGCAAGCATCCTGGCATCACTGTAGTTGTAAAACAAAAAGCAAAACAAAAAGTAAGACCGTCCTGGGATTCGATCCGCTTACCAAAAATGCACAATGCTCAGACTAACCACTCACCTGGAGAAGCTGATATAAAATGAAACAACATTTCTTTTTAATGATAGCGTAGCTTATGTGTAATGTACTGTCCTTTATGTTGTTATTATGGTATGAATGGTTATTTAAATTATTCTATGTATGTTATGATCTCCATGTAAAGCGCTGTGAGCCCGGTTCCTTACTGGGATACAGCGCTATACAAATTATCAATTATTATTAATATTAAAAACTCGTTATTTTAAAATTATAACCAATTATCATTTATTGGACACCAATCAATGTTTATGGCAGTGCTACTTTAAAATTTCAGTAATCATGAAATTTTAATTAGTATTAGCATATGAATTACGCATTTTATTCTAAATCGAGTGATATCGGCTATTATTTTGTATGCACCGGGCGCGGTTTTTTTAACGTGATCAGCCGCTAACATATGCATGCGCCGACAACCCGTGCGGATAATACTCGGCATTATCCCCCGGCCAAAAACGTGCGAATAATCACTTCGATCATTGAACTTGAGGCTTGAGGCATAGTCCGCATAGTGTAAGGCGTTCAATTTTCAGTTGGGAATTTAATTTTTTTCCCCATTTGCCTTTTCAAACTCAATTAAAATACGCGCAAACAGTTGTTTCGTTGTCTTAGTCATAAGTCTTAGGCTTTTTCATGAAAGATCATTTTACTCAAATAGGATGCCGGCAAATAGTTATTTCTCCATCTTAGGTTTTTTCATGAATGATCTTTTTGGCCTAGGAGGCCGCAAGGTCGATCCTGTCCAACAAAGCATGAGCAAGGATAATTGGACTAATATATCATAAAGATTAGGACTGCGATAAAGCTTTTAAATTAAATACACAAAACAAATTGTGTAATCAAAACAATTAATTAACTAATAACTAACTTACCAATGGACTATTTAGTTTATTTTAAAACTTTAAAGTAACCCAATTTGTTTTATTACCGCTCATTAAAAGAAATTAAATAGAGCTCAAAAATATTTTAAAAACAGGCCAAAACAACGAAATTCACAACATAATTTTAATTCCCATACTAGTATTACTACTGTGACCTGCCCTGGGTCTGAATGGCCTTTTAATCTAACGGGGCCTGCCTGGGTCCGAATATCGATCACAGGCTACAGGGACCGGGGTCCAAATAACAGCAGCATTAATAATAATTTGTCTCATAGACAACTTGTCAAAAGGACTAAGATAATAAAAATCAAACAAAATAAAAGTTACTATCTCAGATACAATATTATTAGGTTTCTCAAAAGCAGTTGATAGTTAGACTGTGAGACTCTATTACCAGTTTTTGGGCATCTCTTGCACAACCAATTCCATGACATAGACTATATGTAATTTTTTTCACAAATTGCTAATTCTAATTGATTTTAATTACAACGCTGTTATTCATAACACCTACAGTCATATTTATACCATGTATTCAACATTATGGTTTTTTCTAGTGATGAAATTAAAAAAGCATGGGATGAAACAAAAAGTGTCAAGCAAAATCTTGCAGAGATGGGCATTTCAGCTGATCCAAACAAGACTTTAAAAGTTCCTAGAACAAAGGTATAGTTATAATGTTTTTAACAAACAGCTTTACAATATACAGTCAAATCAATTGATAATAATTTAAAAATAATCAAAATTTCATTGAATAATTTAAATATTTTATTTAGTTATGTTTTTTTGTTTGTCAAATAAGTAATTTAGCTCAATAAGAGTATTGTTGTTTTCTTGTTAAATTAATAAAGAAATGTATTCACAGGCTGTTAAAATGGGAACACTTGATGTTAAAATGGAAATTGATTTACCAACAACACCTGTTAAAAATTTTGTAATGCAAGGTATGTATATTGCAATCTAACAAATAAATTTATAAATAACATAAGGTAAACTGTAGGTAACCTTTTTTTATAAGTGTAGGTTATCCTTGACGACATTGTGCTTTCCGGGTCATGTTATATTTGGCATGGTTAATCTTTTAAATGGGAGAGCTATCGCAGTAGTTGAAACCTTTGGTTGGTCTAGGAATTTCCATTGTATTAAGATGTATATAAGGATGTCCTCTGGCGAGTGGGGTGGTGGTGGTTGTGTAGCAGCACAAAATGCTTTTCATTACATGGTAGGTATGGGTTACATCTTTTAGAATTAAAATTATTAATTGATACCAATTTATTTTTTGTTAAGTAAAATTTTCTAAACAATCTAGTTTTTTCATTAACATGTTTACAACAATATTAATGCTTGCAGATCTTGAAGAAAAGTCCAAATTACCCTACAAAAAGAAAATGAGTATGTCTGATGAAGATGCGGGTTATTGTATTTACTTAATGGAAAAGTATGGAGACAACTACAAGGTAAGCTGTTATTTCTTTAAGATTTTTAATTTATCTATGCTCATTATCTTTATTGGCTTGTCATGTAAATCTGATGGTAAAATACATTGATATATCTGGTTGTAAACTCCTTTGAAATGAATTGTACTACTCTTGCTTAACTCTAATAATGGTGTATAGTATTTAATTAAGGTGGATAAGACATGACTAGTGTTCCCTTTAAGCTGTGCTTCCGCACAAATATCTCACTGACACTGTGCAGCAATTTAGAACAGTGCAGCAAGATTTGACAAGGATAATATAATATCTCGGTTCATGCTGTGTAATATTTTGCACATAAAATGGATGCTTTGCATATTCGCATACAGCTTTGTTGTTTTGCACTCTGACAAACAAAACTTAGAGGGAACATTGGACATGACATTGTTTATCATTTTTGAGTATGTGTCAAACTGTCATAGATAATTGCATCAGTTATATTTGAAGCCCTCCTAGCAGGTAAGGTTATACAGGGCCTCTTCTTTGACTTAAGAATTCAAATTAGCTCATAACGTTATTTATAACTTAATTGCCTTGGTAAAATTTTAAATTTTTAGCATCTTATTAAATCTACAGTTAAATTATACCTTTTATTTTGTTTGTTTCAAAACTTATTTCTATTTGTCTTATAGGTTGGTTTTATTACTACTATTTGGTGCTATTTTTAGAGATTTTTAATATATGAATTTACCTCATTAATATAATTTTTAAAAATCTAAATACAGATACATCACAGTGTATTACAAACAAAATAGAAAATTTAGTCGTGCTTTCCAAATTTTTCCCTTTAGGGTATGTCACGTGACGAGAGAAACTACTACCAGGAAACTCCCAAACAGATCCAGCGCAAAATAAATAGATTCAAAAGCATTCCAGAAATGTACAACCTTTATCTCGAATCCAGACAAGGTGAGACATCTGATAAAAAGGCTGGACCCAGATAGTGCATAGAATATAGGAAATCAGTTTATCTTCATGTAATAATGTGGCCTGAGAATTAGTGTTTCATGACATATAGAGACTTTTATAGGTCCACAAATATTTTTCAAAAATTTGTTTTGTGGAAGAAAAAAAAATCCATTAAAAGTAAATTTTGTATATATTATCCTCTGAATAATTTCAACTATCAAATGAAAATAGTTTAGGATTTCCGTTATTTATATCTAGTTGTTTTCCACAAAAAATTAAACAATTTTTAAAAACTGAATTTAAATTACCAATGGCATGGAAATGTCTTTTGTGATCATTTTGACCTTTTAATTTTAATGACTTTCATTAAATGACTTATTGCTTATAGTTAATTTATCTTTGATTAAAAGAAACACATAGGCGTTTGTGTATTTTTAAACTTCATTTTTAACTGGTGCAATAAAACTAACATTAGTAGATGTTACATTTTGATCTTTAAACAACTTTAAATTATTTGGTGTTTCATCAAGAAATAATGTAACATTAATTTTGATAAAAAATTAACTTCTCCTAAGTCCATGATGTTTTGACATTAAGGAGATAAAATTTAGATGAAATAAACATTTTGTCAAATTGTGACTATGCTTTTATTATTTTTTCTCCTCAATATGAAATAAAATATGAATCTTTTCACCCATGAGTTTTTCATTTGTTTAGCCAATTATGACAAAATTATTAAAACACTGGAAAATTTAATACATGCTGTGTCACTCCCTTAACTTTCTTTCATTTCATCATGTAAGATAACTTATAGATGAAGGTCTAGAAATTTTCACAAAAGACTTTTCAGTAATATAATTTTACAATCAAAACTACACCGTCTAAAAATATCCTTTTACAAATTAAGGAGTGGGTCCATTTCTTTTTGTTGGCTGCTATAGTTGATATATTTACATTAAGCTAATAAGAAATGTTCAATATTCATGACCTGTTTTCCTTTTTTTATATGACTCTCCAATTTGCAATTATAGTCAAATGAATTTACTAAGTATCTAGCACCATCACTCTAAATATTGCAATAAAATTTATCAAGTACATTATATTACTTGTAAATGGGTCACATTTAACCGTGGTTTAATCCTACACACCAATAAAGCAATAATATAAAAGTATTTTATTTGAAATAGAAAATCATTCATACAAAATAGCATACTTTAATTCCTAAAGCCTATGAAGTAAAATTAAAATGCGCTCAAAAACTTCTGAAGTATTTTCCCCAAGTTAGGTAAGTTTTTATTTTTTTAAATTCATTAATCTAGATTAAATATTTATTGTTGTAATTTCCATGCCCCGCAATTGTTAATAAATAAAGTACCAGAAGTAGCTCAAACTAGTCTATAATTTTCATTTAACTTGATGTAAAAATGATAAAACAAAGATGCCAGTACACTATGTTATATTTTATTTAGTTTAATTTTAATACTGAACGGTAAAAAAAAGTGTTGTTAAGTGAACCCACACATTTTTGTAATTTATTATCATTAGAATATTATATGATCAGCAAACTCTAATTTTTCGACAATCTTCAAAGTCACTTTTCTTCTACAAATAAAGCTGGACATTTCATGATTATAATGATGGTCATTTTCAGATTCCATTATTAAAATAAAAATCAATACACTTTTAGATACATTGATGGAATTAATTAACATTGTCTCTTTTGAAAACATTATTTTTAAAATATGTATCATCATAGTGATAGGTTAAAATAAACAATATTAAAACTCTTACAAGCACTTAACGATCTCTGCTGTTAAAATTTAATAAGAAAGGACTCTTAACACACGAGAATCAAAATACTTTGTTTAGGGCAAAAAAATCTCGACTCTTTTTCGGCAAACCTAAGGCTCGCAACATAAAACGAGCTCCACTGTAAATTAAGGCCTTCTGCCTTTTAACATTTACAATTTAATAGATTTTTAAAAAGATATATTTGATCAAAAGCATGCCAATGAAAAATCATTGTTTCAAATTGTTAAGGGTGAAAAGTTGGGGGGCAAATGATTTAATTGCTAACAGGGCAGGGATGTAATGTAAAAACAAAATTTGATAGATACACAAAACTTCTAAATCTCTCATCTATTTATTGGCTGGGCTAATTCGTTGATTCTAGCAGATATCTGGCCTTTTAGAGCTTGTGGTTTCACTTTAAATGCATCTGGATTGTACTGTAAAATTTTCATGTCTGTCCTCTGCATGGGGTGAGCAAGGGCATTCACTCGTTCTGAGGGTGAGGCTTGCAAGGCCGCTTTGCTGACAGGCCATTGAATATCTTTAGCAAGCTGGAATCCGTCGGCCAAAGATTTGGCCCTTGCTAGTTCCATGCACCTCTGAGATGCCACTGAGTTCAAGGCAACCTCTGATACCTGTTGAGAAAATTTTGTAGCAATGAAATCATTTGATATTTTTGTTGATGATTTAGAAGTTGTTTTTTTTTAAAAGTCATGTACGAATATAAACTCACATAAAATAATAATTAGAGCTTATATTTGTAAATGACTTCGAAAAAAATAAAAATTAAAAGAGAATAGATTCCCTCTTTACCTACCATGTAATTATGTATATAAGACTGAACTGAAAACACCAAATTTAAATTGGAACTGATAGTGGAAATTTCATGTATATTTTTATCAATTTAAGGTAGATGAGAAAGGGCCTAATTCCCAGGTACAATTATTGAATATAATTTGATTTTACATACTGGCCACTTCGGGTCTCGGAATGGGCCCTCTGGTCTAATTTTGGGCGAGGACAAGGCTTCGATTCTCTCTGTAGGCTTATTCCTTTTGGCTGCCTCTGACACTTCCCACGGCAGCTGCCTCTCTGGTTGGATCTCCGTAGGATAGCTCTTGTGTACTGCTAGTGCTTCAACCCGTGGACTGGCGCCACTCTTCAATGTGTTAGGAGATACCTCCCAGATGGGACTCGATCGACCGCAGCTGAACATGTATTCATTTCTATTGTGAGGGAAATATAGAGTTTTGATTAGTATTTTTTTGGCTATAAACTATTTAAATTAGCATTTTGCAATAATTCTAAAATGGAGTCATTCATAAATTTAAAATATTTTATATAACTGTTTCAAGAATAAAAGTTTAGAATCTCAGATAAGAATTTTATCATAAAAGTGAGCTATAGCTATTTGCCCAGTCTTCAGTATTGGCTTTTAAATCTTTTTAAAAATTCTTAGCTTTATTGGGAATTTATGATGTGATGCTATCTTGTTTCTTTAATACTTGGCCTTTGCAAAGGAAAGAATGCAGGGTATTTGTAGACCTGCCTGGTTGCCCCTTAAAGCTTGGTAGTTTATTTTCTGCTGCAATTCTTATCTAGAATGTCATGTGTAAGGTGGGTATTGTGTATCATCATTACCCAATACTCAGTAACTTTGTATTGTTACATGATGCCCTTGAAGTCCATATAGTCGCATAATTCCCCCTTAGTTATTATCATTGTCCTCACCTGTTAGCTGTGTGTTGTGGGAATGCCTTGTGGCGGGCCAGTTCATCAACTCGAGCAGAAGCTGTAGCTTTAAGTGCATTTTCATCCACATTCCACAAAACAGAGGACCTTCCACAGCTGTATTGCCAGATTGGTCTGAAATGTTATTAAAATGGAACCCCATTATCAGCCGCTATCTCGACCTTGGTTAACTTGCCAACCATTTTAAGTTGACATTTTTTATGGGAACATTTCATATTGGTTATCTGGATTATTCAGGACCACAATAGTATATATTATATATGTTGATATTGTGTTGAGAGGAGGCAATGAATTTTGTGCCAGAAGAAATATCTGGATCGGGAGATCCATGTTCAAATGTTGCCTTATATGAGCTATAAAAATAACACTTAAAAAACAAAAAACAACACAATTTGGGAATTCACTTTGGTCTCTCATGTATCATTCACTCACCATCTGACGTTCACTTCTTACTGTTGTCAGCTATAATTTTATTCACAAACCTGCTAACGCGTGTGCCAGACTGGAAGTTTTTTTTAGGGGAAGCAAGCTCGCTGACTCTAGGGCTAGGGTTGGCCGAGATGGCCGCTCTGTTGATTGGCCATATGGGCTCCTGGTTCCCCCATTTCAGCGACGGGCTGGAGATTAGAAAAATTCAACCCTAAACTCCACACATTCATTGTTTGCCTTCTTTTGCCTGTGAAATTTGATTATATGATTGTCGGCTTATTTTAATAACCAACACTTAATGGGTTAAATATTTGTTTTGATTGTAAATATGTCTCTTTAAATGGCTTGACATTGTCATGCCCTGGGTAAATAGTGAAAAGAAATATACACACATATTGAAAGTGATATCTTAGATTAGAGGAATTTACAGCTACTCTGATATACATGTACTTTTTTAAAATCAATACTCACAAGGAACTATACATCTCTATATATATAAGTCGCATTTGTTGTCTGTCTGGTTGTCTGTCTGTTCCCTAATAACTCAAGATCCAGACAACCAAATAACGTGAAATTTGGTACACGTCCACAAAATTATACCGGAAAGGTTATTAAACAGGTTTCGTTCCATATATATAAGATACTGGGGGCCGGGGGCCCAAAATGTAATTTTTCCTTATATGAGCTATATAAAATAAAAATTATTGAAAATTAAGACTTAAAATAATGACGCAAAATAATAAACATTTTGGTGTCGAGATTAACAAGAAGGCGATTATCGCCATAAAATAATTTTGTTGTTGATGTTTTTGTTGTTGTTTTGTTGTTTCTGTTGTTGTTGCTTTTGTGTTGTTTTTGCTGTTGTTGTTGCTGTCCACATCCCTTGCCCTGCGACGACAATGCCCTTCATGTTGTTGTTGTAGTTGTTGTTTTGTTGTTGTTGCTGTTGTTGTTGTTTTGTTGTTAATTTTGTTGTTGTTTTGTTTTTGTCGTTGTTGCTGTTGTTGTTGTAGTTGTTGTTTTGTTGTTGTTGCTTTGTTGTTGTTGCTATTGTTGTTGTTTTGTTTTTGTTGTTTGTTTTTGTTGTTTTGTTGCTGTTGTTTTTTTTTGCTGTTGTTGTTAAACCCGGGCATAGCCGGGTACTTGCCCCTAGTATATAATATAACCTGAAAACTTAATCAGATGCACTTACAAAGTTGAAAAGGCTAGTAGTTTTCCAATTTTAAACTTTAATAGAGTGAGCAGGTTAATGTTTTTAAGGGTTGATGGTTTCAAGGGGAACTTAAAATTAAGCTTTTTATAAAAATTAAAATAAGGAGAATTTAGACCTGCTGATTGTTGTTAAGTCTACACATATCGTAAAATAATTTGTATACTTACCCAACACAAGTCCACCATTCTACTTTGGGTTCTTTAGGTCTGGCCAGATATTTGTACCGCTCTCTGAAATTATAGGCACACGTTTATAAGACCGCCATGCTCGAAATGAAACACAGAGAATTTAATAAGACTCCAAACGTCATGCAAACTGTGTCGAGTTTAGTCCCATAGACAATGCTTGAAAATTCTTTGAATTGAATATGTTAACTTACAGTCAGATGAAAGTGCTGATTAGAGCACTAAGAGAGGTATTTAGAATATAAATCACACTTCAATTTACGTCTGTGTTAGAGTGAATTTTTATCGCCTCTTAGAATTAACTAAAACTCAACGGTCGATTTTGAAATATGTTCAAGGTGATACTTACTCTATAATGACATTAAATATGATATATTACTGTATGCTTCAGTACCTTATGTGTTATACAATTTATACTGAAAAAATCTATTTGCTATTACTATCTTTTGCATAAAATTAAGCTTTAGTTTATTAATTTATTTTTTTTAAAACTGGGATGGCTTTTAATTTCTTTAAAATGTGGTCGTAACTAAATATCCTAGGTGTGGAATTGCGTCAAAAAGCCCTGAGCCTAATGCTCATATAGGTCTTCCCGAGAAATTCTCCTAGTAACTTTGCACTTCCCACGAGAATCCTAGAAGGAACTAATAGCTATGGGACACCTGGGGCACGGTGGTCGAGTGGCAGCGCGCTCGACTAGCGTACCGATGGTCACGGGTTCGAACCCATGTGAAGGCAGGGATTTGTTCCCGGTGCCTAGGGCGTCCCTGAGTCCACCCAGCTCTTAGTGGGTACCCGACATCAGTTGGGGAAGTAAAGGCGGCTGGGCATTGTGCTAGCCACACAATCCCCTCGTATGCCGTGGCTATTGAAACTTGTGAACGCTGTTTCACTTGCCCCATAGGCCATTCATGGTCTGAGAGGGAACTTACTACTACTACACCTGGGCACATAGGAACACGCGAAACGGTCGCCTAGGATTACCCGATCCTCAACGGGTGCTTTGGTTTTCATCATCGACTTTGCATTTTCACCTATGCTTTGTCTAAGATCCGTACAGCGACTATAATCATATATAATATTACTAGCACCAATCGGACTTCGGCGTTGCCCACCAGGGTACCTACTCTCGGTTTCGGATCACAGTCCGTGATCTTACTCGTGTCCCAAGCCAGTAGAGGCCAAACCTTTTCGGAACGGTTGTAACTAAAAAGGGGAGGCAACCTTTGAAGTAAAGATGACTTGACAAAGAAAAGTCGTGGCCGGCAATTTAGCCTCTGCCGAATGTCACGCAGCAGTTTAATAAGGATTATATTTTGTTGAAATATATAATTTTGCGCAGGAAAACATCTATGCTGCGCAAACGTTTCACACTATTTTTTTCCCAACGAAACAATTACTATTTGTAGCCGGGTTACTCTAACTGCTTTCAGCCCGGTCTCAATTATTAATACCCCGACTCCTTAGATTCTCGACGTGGGGTGATACGATTCGCTGTCTCTGCTGGGTTGTTTCACTGTTGATAAATAGTAATACCATTAACTTATCGTACATCTATTTAATGAAACAGCTGAGCGCGGTATCCAATTAGGCAGTGTTACGACCCAAATGCTAAATGATAGTATGGGTCATTAAAAAAGTCTTTATTGACCTCGGGTGTCAAAGCAGTAACCTTGAGGTCTTTTACCGTCATATTATTTGAGCTTACTTAACTTACTATGATAATCTTTAAATTAACAATTTTCGGAGATCTTTTTGTGTAATATTTCTGTACTTACCTGCCTTTGGTCCGGATCTGGTCATAATCACCTGTGGAAAACAAGAAAACATTTTAAAAGCGTATAAACAGCTGCCTGAATATCTTATCTCTTTTGTCCCCATTAGTCCGTAATCTCTGTTGATTTTCCCGTCATGTAATTCAGTAAATACTATACAAGTTAGAAGCAAGAACATGTGGGAAAAAATCTATTCCCTGTCTTTAAAAAAATTGTTCTATTGCTAACATTATATTGAAGAGTTTTATCTGCACTTAGCTTAATTTTTTTCCCTCATATCTTTAAAGAAATAGGAAATCGTATTTCTCTGAAACTTTTCTCCTTTTCATTTCAGTCAGTATTAATGCAGACATTTTAAATACACAACGATATACTATAATCCTCTACACGATCCTTAAAAAGCAAATTTTACATTAACTTTTCCCCCAGCGAATAGAGGAACATGTTGTCTATGAACTCTATGTATCAATTCACATTAAAAGATTAAAGAAGGTTCAATGATTTGTTTTTGTTGTGAAGGGAATAGGCCTGTCAACGGCGGGTACCCGTTGCCGTGCAATTACCCGCGTAGTAAAATTGCCTTCGTGTACCCTTGAAAATGTGGCTGCAATGTCTATACCAAAAGTGGCCAAACTGCGGCTCGCAAGCCACATGCGGCTGAAGTGTTCACATTGCGGCTCGCGAACCATTTATCAAATTAAAACTTTTGTTTTGAAATATACGCAGTGATATACGTTTAACACGAAAACGCTAAGAAGAAGTATCTGTTAACTGGAAATAAAGTAGGGTCCAGACCAACTACGATGTATTTTAATACACCTTATTTGCTCAGAACATGAAACATATCGCATAACACAAAGATTTTGTGGGTTTTTTTTTGAATGAATCAAATAACAAAAACACGACCTCGCCGCCGAGAATTAAGAGGGACTGGAAATGAAAGAGAGGCGGTAAGAGACAATAACCCCCTTGCTTTTAATATGACACAACACTAACTTTTATTTGAAATAAACCGACAACACTGAGTTAACGGTTTAGACGAGCCAATGTTGTTTATCTACCGAGTCACTCTTCCCTCCACTCCTATCCCCACCATTCTTTAAAAAAACATCTCATCTATCACTGAGTTTGTAAAAAAAATAATTCAGTCGTATAATGATTTCACTGTAATAACAAAAATAAATGCTGGGTCCACTAGGCAGGGCCGCTCCTGGCACCGCCTACCAGCAGACATTAACAATGAAGCTGCTGGGCCCGTATGTCCTGACTAAACAATACGCCATTGTTGTTGACATTTTGTTTGAAAGTTCAGTTTACTGTAGCTTTAGTTTATGAGTATGACGAATGCATTCACAGCAGGAATAAATGTTTGTAGTGCATTAAAGTTCAAAATAGTATGTTACTAGAAGGATGCCGTTGGCTAATGTGTGAAATGAAGTGCATTGGTGATGGCTAGGTTGCATTGTTTAGCGGGCATGACGGCGAAAGTTATGCGGCGTTTCGAACGAGTACCCGGGTACCCGTTCAAAATTTGGTAGGGTACCCGGGCAGCTTTTTCAACAATAATGACAGCCCTAGAAAGAAACCGACTTTAATGTTAAAGGTTAAAAAATTGATAAATTATTCACCTGTACACATAAAATATTATTGCTTCTGCATCATGTTTTTTTTAAATACACAAAATATTTTTAAAAAAAAATTATAAGAACTTTATTAAAAAAAAATAATGCAAACTTTTATTACTTGTTCTAAACGTCAAACTTCATATATCTTTGAAGGATTCAATTTTATTTCTCTTATATATTTATGTATTTTCATATGAAATTGACATTAAATCTACCCCGTTACCAAATTAAAAAAAAATATTTTATAAAAAATAATGTTTATTTAGAGCTAAAAATTTATTCAATAAATTACATTAAATGATTTTTTAAATATGTTTTTTTTAAAGCATGCAACAAAGATACATGTTTGTTTTGATTTGTCTCTTATAAATATGTTATGGTTCTGTACAATAATGTTGAAGGCATATCGTGTACGCATGCTTTTTCTCTCCCAACTAATGAGTCCAATAATGACAAGCAAGAGCGTTAAAGAAATTTAAATTAGTTGTGATCCCAAGTCGAAAGGATTATTTGGAAAACATTTTCAACATCATTAAAATAATTGCAGCTAGCACCAAAGTCGTGGAACACCTGAAAGAATAGGTCCACGGTTCGTGACTCGATTTCTATTCAGTTAATATTAAAATGTTCTAACTCAGCACCTGACATAAATGTTACGTTATAATTAGTAATTAAACTTGGTATAATCTGACGCGGCACAAGAGCGAAGACAAACCGTGAACTAGTTAATTATAGATTCGACAATTACTTGGAATCATTGCTCTCTTACTAAAATGACACATTTTTGTGATGAAAACATCAGATGATTATTGGTTAGTGATAGCAACCACACAAAAAAAGGTTAACACCTAAAAAACAAATTAACTATCTGGTAATTACCAATGTTTACTCTTGAATAATTGAAACCGTCCAATTGATGTAATTAGTGTAACTAGTCACAGTTGTGTATTGAGCGCTCATTTTATATCAAACAAGCCATATCATTAGTAACTAGCGTAACCAAGTGTTATAAACTTTTCCCTTCATAACTTAGTTTATTGATCTTATTTTAATAATTTTTAAATGGATATTCTCTGATTCTCCCATCATCCAGATAGAAAATTGTGCAACTGTGTTAAAAGTGGTATATTCCCATCGTGTCAAACACAGCGATTTTAATTAATATATTAAAATTCTGTTAACGACATTGTATTCTTTCAAAGACAAACTGCTGAAATCAGTTGTCAAACACAAATGTGTGAATTTACCCCCTCTAACTTTGAGAACGGATTTGCTTAATATTCTCAATTAATTATTTTCAATCCTTTAAATAGCGAAGTCATAAATGCACGTTAGATATGTATAATATTTCGAAATCCTTCTGATTAAATACATCGGTACGCTGCTTTAAAAAAAACGCCAATTCAGAAGATTATATTCTTTGAGAGTGAATTTCTCACCACCCTATGCACTGCCGTTGTCACATGATGAACTCAACGGTGGCATATTATTTTATTTCCGAAAATGTTTTGATGCAATATCGCATGGTCACCGCGGCCATCATGCCTATAATCGTCGTCTTCGGCATTTCCAGCAACCTTCTGAATGTGCTCGCTTTCATCAGAATGGGTCTTGCTGACAGCATATCCATATCGTTCCTGGCCCTGTCTGTGTCAGACCTCTGCCACCTGCTGATATCGCTCGTGTTAGTCATCTGCATCGCACTGCTTAGTTTCAACAATTTGGTCCTGGGAGCGGACCCTTTGAATGTTTACTTCATCCTGTATTGGTACTCTTACATGTTTTACGATGCCTCGATGTTCATCACCACTTACATCGCCGTTGCGCGTTGCTGCTGTGTGGCCATGCCACTGCGCTTCAAAAACGTCTTCACGCCTTTCCGGACGTCGGTTGCCTTGTTGGCCTTATTGTTGACGGGAATCGCCCTGCGGCTCCCGATGGTCATGTTCACGCAGTTAGTTTGGGCTGCCAACCCGGTCACCAATGCGTCGGTTCTAATCATCAGGTTAAATGGAGACATGACGCTCGCAAACATCTTCAACGACACTGTCAATCGGAACGCCATTCCTTGGCTGTGCTTTGTTGTCGTGGCCGTTTGCACGGCCATTTTGGGTGCTAAACTCTACAGAGCATCGAAGTTTCGCCAGAATGCGATAACCGCGACCAAATATCTGCAACAGATGAGATCAGGGGAAACAACAAAAACATCCTTCTCTTTATCGGCCAAGGATGTGAAAGTTATTGCGTCGGTGGCTCTTGTTTCCGCCATGTTTATTACTTTTAACCTCCCCTTTATTTTATACTCTCTCACCCGAATAGTGTACCCGCCCTTTTCAACCGAAGGGGCCTACTCAAGATTGTTTAGTGTAGTGGCAACTCTGAGCCAGGCGTGGGGATTTATCGGCGTCTCCGTCAACTCGTTTATTTATTACAAGTATAATTCAAAATATAAGCAAGTCATTCTGTCCTTTCTAGATCATATAGAATGTGACTGCAATAAAGCTTTTAAATAAAATACAAAATACACAAACAAATTGTGCAATGAAAACAATAAATTTGAGCTTTATTTTTAGACTGATACGACAGTAAACGTTTCGGCTAATGCCTTCATCAGTACAACATTTGGTACGTTGGCTCCATATGGAATTAACCAAATTCATAATTTTACTTAACTGCATAATCTTGTTCCCGTTGTGGTTTTTACTGTAACTTTGGATACTTCCCCCTTTTTGCTATATCATGTGTCCATGTTTGTTTTTGTTTTTCCTTTCTTTTTATTTAATATTTTAAAATACAATATGTTTTAAGAATATTATTATTACTTATGTAAGTATTGTAAGAATGTATTTTATGTTGTACTGATGAAGGCATTAGCCGAAACGTTTACTGTCGTATCAGTCTAAAAATAAAGCTCAAATTTATTGTTTTCATTGCACAATTTGTTTGTGTATTTTGTATTTTGTCCTTTCTAGGAATTGTTCACACCAAAATGTAACTGTTTTGTTTCCCCATTTAGAAGATAATATTAATATATGCGTGATGAATTTATTAATGTCTAACAGGTAATTTTGAGTTAGATTTCGGATTTGTTATGGTAACGTTAACTATGTATCTTCATACTTCTTTCCCATTGAACCGAAATGTGAGGATAGTAAACATTTCTTATTTATAATCAAAAGTTTCACGTCGTGACATCGACTATAAAATTGTATTAAACGTTGTTTTACTTTAAGCGCCCTAATATTTCGTAAGAGCCCTTAAGACTTAGAACAAGTTTTCACTTCACAAAAAAAAATAAAAAAAAAGTTTCACTTTCACCAAACAAGGAAAAGGGAAATTAAAAAACTCTCGACTAGACACGCATCAACTGAAACAAGCGGTCGTGGCAATGACCCTATAAGTCCCACCCTCTAATACTACTCAAGTCATGCATGCATTTTGCATCTAATCGATAGGTCCTGTTTTGTTTTTTTTTGTATTTGTGTTTCAGTTAGAGCGATCGCTACATCTAATGACGCACTCTCTAAGGCTATTAGTGTTTTACTTACGCCAGTACGTTATCACGTCATCCTATTTGTGTAATGTTAGTGAAACATTTCAAATGTACATCACGTTCACAAGTCCAAAACTGTGGTGGTTTCCAGTACTTTCCAGCTTGCTCTATGACAATTGACCTTTACGCAGTACTGAGTAATTATGCTCGTACATACTATTGGGGCCTTCAAGGCTGCACTAAAAAATTTTTTTAACTACTTTCCGTATTAATATTAAGTATTTATCTTACCGATAAACTTAACTTAGCATATGTGTACTGTCCATGTCATTAAATGTTTTGTTTATTTAAGATATGAATATCATATTGAATGTATTTATAAATACGTGTGTGTGTATGTATTGTCATGTAAAGCGCGGTGAGCCCTGCTGCTTGGTTACGCGTTACATGAGTTATCAAATTATTATTATTATTTTATTTGTCTTATTAATATATTCATTAGCCACTGTGTACATTGTGTTAACAAGTTCACTCCGTTTCAGTAGCCCTACATTACTATAGAATATTAGTGCCCCTCCCCCCCCTCCCCGGTTATCAATATTTCAGACCGAGTCTGCGAATGATATGTTTGAGTAGTTAGTGGCCATTGTTCCTTTTGTCGTTGTAGAGCGAAGCTTCGGTGTTGAAAAGGCACAATGTGCACTGACGTCATTAGTTCACATAGACACTATGGTTTTTGTTATTTTCTAATCAATAATTTAAACCCCCATTTACTGTTGATCCGGTTGACTGACTTCGCGTGTAAAGCAGGGAGCCTAAAGCGGCTGCAGCCTACCCATGGCACATTTTGAGCTCTGGTATCATACTTTCAGCACGCGGTGCAGATGCCAAGATAGAACACACTGAGAATAACTTTATTTTGGTAATATTCTTTCTCTGTTGATTAGAGGACATCTCCACACTAAAATTTAAAGCCGGATTATTAACCTTGAAAGGATTCCGCATTGTAGTGCATCAAAAATAATATACAGTCAGATACCAGGAAGCAGGCGGGTCATCTGACGACCAAGCCTAAAATGGATTTCTGATGTCAGAAAAGACTTGCAGCATCCTGGGGTCCAAGTTTGAGATGGAAGGCCATGGATTGGTGTTATCGGAAGAACACCATTGAGAAGGCAAGGGCCCTTCTTGTGCTGTAGCGCCACTGATGATGATATACTATTCTGTATTTATGAGGTATAAATACTATAAATTATTATCCTCACACCAGGGTACACAATGTAAAGATGTTCAAAAGCGTTGGAAAAGATTTTCCACGACGTAACTGTTACAGAGACGCTTGATATGCTTTGGCGGTGACCATTGACAATAAAATGAACAATACAATATATCTACCGGTACTTCTAATGCTAGTTTGAGACTCACTGCCCAAACTAAAGAACCTGGAATACATTTCTTGCTTGCATGGGTCAGGTGGTCTAGCGATTTTAATCGATGCAATCGATTGATTTGTATGATTTCAAGTATTTCTTGTAGTTCATTTCTTCAAAGGTAGAGTTAAATATTGACATCACTCAATTCTGCTTGTAGAGCCATGCCATGCTAAATAGTCGCACCGGCAATATAAAATATTTAATAAAATCTACTGTGTACACCATGCGATCAGTGGGTAAGAAGTTATAGACAGCAACGATTAAAAAAATTGCAATGTCGACATTCATTAGCGAACTTAAAATATTGGTGTTATTGTTCTGCTGTATGCCCCGCCCACCACCGCCCCCAATCATGTAATGACGATTAAGAACGGTCATGATTTTATTTTATACATTACAACCATTGTTCAGTGAGTGTGTGTATGTCCGGGGGGGGGGACGACGGGCGACGACGCTGTGTGACAAGTGCAACACTCCTTGTCTGTGTCTTAATATAATAAGAATTGGGGAACACAATGATCCAAATATTGATCGCGAGCTCTTGATGAAAAGAAGTGAGGGCAGTCGCCACAGTTAACGGACAGTCAATATAGGAGGTACAGGTTCCCAAAACTAATTTCACCCGCAAGCGTAGTTTTTGTTTTTACCCCTCTCTAGGACATAGACATAGGCACAGTGAGCTTAGACATCCCTCACCCTTCCAAATAATAAAAAGTTTGTAAAAATAATTGGAAATGAAATAATTTAGTTTAATCTGTATTTAACATTATTGTGAAAGGTTACCTTATGGCGGACTAAGAGAATGGGGAGAAGACAGACTTTCATGGGCGCTACATGGTATTTACAACAAAAAGAAATACCCACTATTGGGCAAATTAAACTAAAATCACAAGTTTTGATGACTAAATTAAACTAAAATCACAAGTTTTGATGACTAAATTAAACTAAAATCACAAGTTGTGATGACCGAGGCAAGCTGTTTAAGATCTAATGTTTTTCTATGACAAGAACTAGAAAAAAAAGAAGAGAAAAAAAAGTCTGCTTTTATTCGAATATTGCTCCAGGGCTTCAGATAAATCAGCGAATGCCTTGAAATTCAAGCCAGATACATTTGTAGTTCAAGATAAATAATGTACAGGGTGTGTATATTTAAATATCAATTCAATAACTCGAGTAAATGGGAAGTTTTAACATAGGTTTGTCGGGTAGTCTGTTTCCGTGATATTTCTACAGCAGTTGAGCTATAGATATAAAGATATACTTTTTGTTGACTCTCAACTCTTGCTTTATGATCTTTGTAAAATTGTAAAATAAATGTGGGTACTTATTGCCGCGTCACATGCACGAGTTGGAGAGGAGTGCGTGCCGTGAATACTGTACGGATGGACCATGTACAGGGCATTCATTTAACTACAAGTAGTGGTTAAAATGTTGATTTATCACAATAATTAATACAACTCCAACGTTTCCACTTAAACAATGCTTACTTAATTCAAGTTCACCACCACATGGTTAGTACCGCCCTTTGTAAAAATTAGCCCAAGTTCTAATTGCGTACAGAGTATTTTCATGAAATAGGTCTTGAATTTTATTTCAAAGATTTATCAACACAATGGCTCGCAATAGTACTTCAGTAAAATCCAACGTGAAACGGTTTTTTAAAAGTCCTATACTTTTTATAAAATGATTTAATGTCAATTCTACAAGAGTCCTTAATGTTTTTATTTAGAGCCGTTAGTCGTCGAGGCGTGTACGCTATAGCTTTGAAATTATTTGTTATCGCGAGCCTCCAGAAAATGATCCCCAGCTGAACACACGAAATGTACTCACGCTCCATTCCCATGGTGCCCGTACGTGTGTTGATGAAAGTCCTCTCTCCCTTGGCCGTGCTGGGTCAACATAAAGAGAATCACCTGACATCTACCGGACTACGACCTGCCTTGTTAACGTCTTCCCACCAGGCCGCCCACCCACGTTACGGTCTAACCACTACTGCCAAGCGACACCTCCTCACCTGAGAGAGGAGCACGCACTGAACACCACGGCACGGACCTGCCTTGGTACTTGGTACCTTTGATAAATGCCGCGTTAGGTCGCACAGCTCGCGCTAACTTCTGTCATGTCCGCTGCAGTTCATATCAAAAGCTATTGGCAGGCTCTAACAGTTTTTTTTCCCAATAGAGACAAACAAATGGCAAACGTAAGCCAGCCGGCCAGTTACCTATTGGATTTCAAAACGTTTAATTAACATTTATAAAAATTTCATGATACTTGTACAAATATGTGAATTTTCTTTTGAACCTCTTGTAAATTAATTAACTGAGCTGTAGCACCAGGTCCAATGCTGACAGCCATGAACTTTAAAAGAAATAATTGTCATGAATGTTCAACGACTGTGCCAAAATCCTTGTAACGACTCTTTTGCGAGTTGTCAAGAATAACTATACATTTTCAAATAAACAGTAACACACCCCATTTTTTTATGTGTCCAAAGCAACGTTGCTACTTCCTTCGACCAGTGGACTCGCCATTAAAAGTTACAGAGTTGCGTGACGTTAAAGTTAATCCACCTCTTTTCGCGATAAAAGTTTGGAAGTTTGTTGAACATGTTGACCATCCATGCATATAAAAGAAATGAGGGGGGAGCCGTGAGCATGTGTTATTAGGTGTGGTGAGTTCATTCCCTTCCTTTGCCATTGAACATATTTCAAGAGGGACAATGTCAGAGCGTCCTTTGTTGTGCTGCACTTAATCTTGGCACGTCGTTCTACCCATTAATTAATTAATAAGGTCTTGTGTGTCCAGGTGTGTCAACCCCTTAGCTACTGGGTGAGTTCATTCCCTTCCTTTGCCATTGAACATATTTCAAGAGGGACAATGTCAGAGCGTCCTTTGTTGTGCTGCACTTAATCTTGGCACGTCGTTCTACCCATTAATTAATTAATAAGGTCTTGTGTGTCCAGGTGTGTCAACCCCTTAGCTACTGGGTGAGTTCATTCCCTTCCTTTGCCATTGAACATATTTCAAGAGGGACAATGTCAGAGCGTCCTTTGTTGTGCTGCACTTAATCTTGGCACGTCGTTCTACCCATTAATTAATTAATAAGGTCTCGTGTGTCCAGGTGTGTCAACCCCTTAGCTACTGGCTTTGACAACCTGACCTCAACGGCACCCTGACCTCAACGGCACCCACTGTTGTAGAGGTGGCTTGGTGGGTGTAGAGAATCTACAACAGTTTTATTAAAAGCTGTATTTGAACAAAGCACATACTGTACACCTATAAGCTGGAGTAAGGTTGCATTTATTTCTGGAAGAACTGTGCTGCAAGCCGTTAAAGCTGTGGATTAGTTTGATCTTTATGTCAAAGTTGCACCTGAAAGTCATGAAAACTTTGCACCTAAAGGACCTTCTCAAGAATCTGGGTTAGAATGAGAAAGATAGGAAGCAGGTGTGAGCTGGTACGTTGCCTCTGAATAAAGTCTCTAGGTCACGTACGGTATTTAAATTTAAGCAACCAGGAGGTTCTTTTCATGTGTAAATATCACTAACACTTTCTATAAAGGTATAAGAACACGAAATTAATTAGACCACACACAGCATATACCTCTCCTAAAAATGCAGTGGTGCAGTAATTGGACACATGGTTTGTTGGGTTGTGTAATCAAACTTAAGCACGTTTTGTGCACGGCTATAATTAGCTCAGTATCATCCACCTGTAATTGTTATTTGCTGATGATTGCATAATATATAGAACAATTAAATCAGAACAAATTGCAAAATCTTATCAAAAGACCTAAATGCGTAGATGAATTCGAAAATTAGGAACCAAATTGGAGTATGTCTTTCCATTCAGAAAAGTGTAAACTATTAAGAGTAACAAAGAGAAAGAAACAAATAAATTCAAAATATTTCATTTATGGAAAATAGCTAATCCAAACAAAAAAGTCAAAATACCTAGGCGTAATAATAAACAAGAGATTTTTGTTAGATTTTTAAAAAAATTACTTCATGTCAATGAAGTAATTCAAAAATCTAACAAAACCTTGGGATTTATACAGATAAACTTTTACTAAAAGTTTTACAGATGTAATAAGATTATAAAATTAAAATGCTACCTCACTTTGGTGAGACCTGTACTACAATATGCATCTTCTGTATGGTACCTATCCATCAAAGAAAACATTCATAAACTAGAACAATTTTTTTTAAAAAAGAGCTGCCAGATTTATTACTGGAGAATATTCAAAACTGAGTAGAGTAACACCATTATTTAGTTTATTCATTAAACCTTGAAACTAGAGGATAGAAGAACAAATTCAAAATACTAATATACATAAGACAATTAAATCTCAACCCTCAGATAAACATATGGATAAAAACACCTTTTTTTATTCCACATGCAAAAACAAACACATAACAATTCTCATTCTTCACGTCCAGAATTGGGATGTGGAATGGGTTGCCAGGAAACCAGGAAAACCAACACTCGATCAATATTTAAAACTCTAATAAGAATGCAAGACTAGACAAGAACCATGGATAATCATAGGATGCTATAAACTTCTGTATTTAAGGGGCGTCTGTAACAGATAAGATAAGATGGGTGCGGACTGTATAACTTCAAATGTGGCACTGATCATCTATCTTCTATATATATATATAAAATTATCTTCGTGGTCGGACCCTGCGAGACACCAAGCTGCAAGTATGTGCAACCGAGCATGACGGATGACCCTAGCTCGGGTTAACTAATCACTGTTGGCAAGCGTGGTGGGATGAAAAGGGAAAAAAAAGGGGGGGGGTGGGAGTGGGTGGCAAAAAAGCCCTTGCGTTCACTTGCCCGTTCACTTGCTTTGTTCCTTCACAGAAAACGTGAGATTCGTAGTGTATTTGTTATCACGTCCACCTCATACGGGAAGGTCCTGGGTTCAAGCCCCAGCGAAAACGTTTTTTTTTAATTTTTAAAAATGTCTGTTTGTGCCCGTTCTTTTACCCCTTTATTGCCAACACTAGCTGATCCCAGCGTAGCATACGCCGCTTATGATTTAGTGACGGGTGAAGACTTCCTGAAAGACAGTTGTCAAAATGGGGTGGGTTTGGGCAAACGACTGAGTGAATGAAAAG
This sequence comes from Ampullaceana balthica, assembly GCA_944989445.1. Taxonomy (NCBI): domain Eukaryota; kingdom Metazoa; phylum Mollusca; class Gastropoda; family Lymnaeidae; genus Ampullaceana; species Ampullaceana balthica. The sequence goes on along the minus strand of CALYLW010001038.1, from coordinate 38,916 downwards.
AAGGAACTCTGGAGAGACCCGCGGCGTAGCATACGCCGCAGACTTGCTCATCATAGACATTGCAGAGAACATTTGTGAGAGTACAGACACAAAATGCAGCACTAAGTAAATAAAAAAATAGCGAGTAAACATAAAGATATGCACACTGAGGTTGTTGTTACCCGCCTCCCATTTATTACTACCATCCCTTAAACATAAACTTTGTTTGGCCGATCCTAGCGAGGAGTTAGTCATATTTAGGGTTGTTAATTGCGTGTTTTTTAATGGAAAACCGATTATCGATTATGTAACTCCGATTTTAAACCGACTATCGTTTTACAGCTGACTTCATAGAAGTTAGGGGTGTACCGAATTTCGCCTTAAAATGTTTCGAAAATAAACAATGAGTTGGCAGTCCGTCAAACCTCCAAACCAACGTTCACTCGCGTTGTTTTAATTTCTTCGTGCTGTAGTTTGTGTCCGTTCTTTCTTAACTTTCTTTGCACTCTCCATGAGCAAGTCTGCGGCGTATGCTACGCCGCGGGGCGTCTAGTGTTCTTTAATTCTTAGGTCTTCTGTTTTTGACATCTATTACTCACAGTGCCAGAAAGGACCCCTTTCGCACTCTGTATTTTTCCCCTCCCCACTTTATTTAACTTGTCTCTAGTGTCGTTGCTATGAGTAATTGACTTGTTTGATCTATATTCTCCCAATATTTTAAGGAGCTGAAGTTTTGTGAAAATGTTTCCATTTGATAAATAGGTTTTGACCTTTGTTACCACTCCCTTTCCTAACTACAGAAATTGCCGGTCCTGGTATGCAATTTGTAATTGTGAGAAATTAACGTTCATGCAATTAGATTATATTCTTCTTTAGCTGCTTCACCTTTAAAATATTTATTACATCATACACTTTTTGAAATAAAAGATCAATGTAATATATTTTAAGGGAATATGCGAGCTTGCACATTTTGTGTGTATTGAGAGTAATAGACTCAAATTACATTTTTGCAGTCTTTTATTTCTTTTTTCTTGAAGATTCCTTTACATTTATCAATTGACGAAATCTCCTAACCTCATTGAATCGTAGCTTCATGTAAATTGTATTCTTTAGTCTAAAGGTCACTACTATGGGAAATTGCTTCTTGAAATGATGCAAATTATTGAGGAAATTGTTTTTTAAAACAAACTTTACATGCATTGATGTTTCTTTTTAAAATGTTGATCAGTGACCCCAGTGAAAGAGAGGACACCCTTAATAAGCCTGTCCCCTACCAGATACATGACCAGAAGGACAGAGGCTTGTCGCAGGAATGGACACTTCGTCTCGCCACTTCCGTCACAATCAGAAGGTATCTTAGTGGGCAATGGTAAGTAAAGTTGCATCTTATCAAACTGTGTCATTAAAATCTAATTGCTATGAAAGGGAGATTTATTTTCAACTTAAGGCTACCAGCATTCCTTACTTTAAATAAATATGTAGAAATAAAATGGGAGAGATGAGGGCAAGGCTGATTATGTAAATTTAGGGCTGTTAGCGATTAATTAAAATTTAATAGTTAACTTTTGAAAAAGTAATGATTAATTAATTGTTGATTTCGATTAAAGCCAAAAATTGAAATGTATGGTGTCATAAGTAACATTTATTTAACATACTTGTTGAAAATCGAAATAACACTGGAATGTCTTCTTTATATGACATCTTTTAACCAACAATGCAAACAGACAAGTGCATTGACATTATTTGATTCAAGTGATGAGCGGGTTTTATTGACAATATAACCAGCCGAGCTGCACAATCGTTCACATAGCTTTAGATTGTCTCAGCTAAAGTTTCTGATACTGTAGTGGATGTTTGGTTTGCTAGTGATATGTAAGCGAAGTGTTAGAACCATGGTAGTAATGTTCCCTTTAAACGGTGCCTCTGTGCAGATATTTGACCGACGCCAGGCAGATATTTGACCGACGCCACGCAGGAGTTTAGAATCACCTCGAGGCAAATTATGTAAAATATTGCACAAAAAATGGACGTCTTGCAACCTTGCACAGTGGTATTTTTTAACTTTGCACACAGAGCAGCGAAGCTTAGACTTAGAGGGAACATTGCATGGTAGGCTAACGATTTCTGTCAAAGGACACAATAGCCTTTATCAACATTTTGAACATTCAAGTCTGTCAATAGTTTAAAACCAATATGTTCGCGTAATCGTCTGGAAATTTTTTTATATTTATCGGCTGAAATATTTTACTTTCTGACTTCCAGTACATTTATAAGTGGTTGGTCGATTAATCGTTACAAAAATTTTAATAGTTAAAACATTTTAACGATTAATTGAGAAATTAATCTTTAATTTCCGCAGCCCTATGTAAATTATATAGTATATTTATGATTTTTTAAAAAAAATTTGAAACATTTTAGTAATGGACAGGGTGTAATCTAAGTCCCCAAAGAGAATAATAATAATAATAAATTGATTATTTATATAGCGCTGTATCCCAGTAAGGAACTGGGCTCACAGCGCTTTACATGAAAGAAATAACATACCTATAAGTATTAAATTAACTTTCATATCACAACAAACACAAAAAAAATTACAGTACATTATACATAAGCTACGTTAATCATTTACAAGAAATGTTGTTTCACCAATTTTGAAAATAAATTTTGAAAAGATGTGTCTTAAGTGCAGTCTTGAAGGACTTGATACATACAGTATATTTATCAAACCATATTTTAACCAAGTTAATATTTTCAGAGCAGGGCTTCAAGAAATTCTGAATTAACGGGTGTAAACCTTTGTCTCATGTTTTGAAGATTAATAAAATCATGTTGGGCATTTGAGATTAGGTTTTACTCCAGGTCAAAGTAACCTTAAATTTATTAAAACCTTTTTATTTTAAAATCTCCATTTAAAAAAATTCAAAAGATCTAAAACAAAATACTTTTTTCATGTTTTCAGCTGCACTTTGTCGTGTGAGGCGCCGCCTTCAGTTTGGACGCAAACCCCCAAAGGAAAGGGGCATTAAAGACACCTAACACCATGGTAAAACACAAGTCATAAAAGCCTGCACACAAGTATCAGGCAAAGTTGAAACCATCTATCCATTTTGAGAGGCAGCTTTATATTTTGAAGTTAAGTTTAACAAGTAATAAGGGACTTAATATGCATGTGTTTCAAGAGCTTTATTTTACTACATAACACTCTACAATATAATGCTTTTCTGAATGTAAAATTTAAATACATTTTTAATACTACTCTTATGGTCCACTTTGGAAGTTAGCAATTTCAATAAGAATTTTACATCTATTTTTGTATGAAGAATTATATTTTGGTTCCTAAATGATTTGACAATGCTCTCACCTATAACCTACGTCCATAAAATTACTCCAAATTTAAATGTGCATGATGTCCTCGTTGCATGATAGAAAGGTTTTAAAATTCTACTCTCTTTGAACTCCAATCTAGTCCATCACAGTACATGTTTTCATCATATCAAGAAATTAATATATATTTTTTGTTACAATTGCTTTTATGGGCATTTATAGGATTAATCATCCTTTTTTTTTGTTACTTACGCATTTTGTTGAAAGTTATGGGAGAAGGCGTTTCTCATTGGATACACAAATTTAATACAACATAATGAAGGGACAAATGAACAGTAAGATAAACTATATTCATTTATTATTATCTTTTAAATTTCAGAATTTGATTTTGTTTTAAGAGTTGTCTTTGTTGTTTGACATCATTTACATTATTTTTTTTTGTTGAAGTGGTGTAAATGTAAGCTTTTGATTTAATTGTGATTGGTGACTGTGATGATTCTATGGAAGAGGAGAGTTTTGCGGTTCAAGTTTTTTTATAAAGGTCTTAACAATATTGAATTATGTAATGCAAAGATGCATAAATTTCAGAAATTTAGCAAACATCTCTTGTGGACATGGCTTGTCCATACCTCATTAGCAGTTAGTTTAAAAGATATTTTCTATTTATTTTAGAATTCTCAGCAAAATAGAACATTGTTATTGGCATACACGTAAGACTAAAATAATTTATTGAATCAAAATAACTGTAATAATTTCTGTAAGATATTGCAAATTTGTTATGATGACCTTGAGCTTGTGGTGCAACTGTAATCCTAATACATCTTGAATAAAAAAAACAACTTTTTTTATTATTATTATACTTGAGTTTAAAAAGTATCATAAGTTGGGGCTTGACTTAAATTTTTTTTTACAATTCTTGATAGCTGTTTGAAAGATATTAAGTTTTTTTTCAGTTCACATCATTTATTAAATATTTTGGCTACATAATGTTTAAAATTAAAAATAGAGTGCTAAGATGCCCTATAATTTTGATGGAAAAATCAATATAATTTGGGGATGGTAAATGATATTGTACTCAGGCTGCACATTAATGGTTAATGCATTTTTAAAAATTGATTTTTTAGATGAAATAGAAATCTGTTTGTTTGACAAAAGGGGCAAGATTGTTTATTTTAATTAAAATTTCAACTAACATTTAAACAGGGAAGGAAATGAGTACATTACATTTTAATTAAAAGTTTTCATTCAGTGGAGGCATTCAGGAAAATCTGTTCTGCAACATAAAATGGATAAAATCAATTATAAGTTATTGGTTACATATCAGAATTTAATTGAAAATGATTTTCAATAATTTGTGAAAAAATATTGCTATTAAATATAATTAATAGCAGAATAAAATTATTATTTGCTTGTTTAACTGTGATTTTTAAAAAGAAAATATTTTTTTATTTTTGTTGAGTTTATTTCTGAACAAGTTTACATAGCTTTTGTTTCTTTTATAATATGTTGACTATGTTCCAAAAGTAATTGCTCCGACACACACACTTAAAAAAAAGAATTAAAAAATGATTAATTTTTGTAAATCTTTATTTCTTTATCAAGTTTGTCAGAAAATATGTGTTTTGAAAAAAGCATGTTATCTGTGAACAATTTTTATATTTTCTAAGCCAACAAACCTAAAAAATTTAAAATATTGATTATAATTGTATGATTTCCAAGTATTATTTACAGCACTTTTAGATAATAAAATGTTATTTGATAATGATCCTATACCGTACTTAATCTTTTTTATTTTTATATTCACAATTTTGTATTGTTAAAATTGTTAAAGAAATGGGCTGCTTGTCTGTTTAAATAATTTTAGCTAACTTTTTAAAGTTAAAAATCAAACAGTTATTAAAATAATTTAAATAGCACTTTAAAATATCTTCTAAATGTTAGTATATCAGCTGAAATCAAAAGAAGACAATAACAGTTATTTGTTAAATATACATGCTATTACTAATGTAAAGGGGAAAATACAAATTTGTTTGTCAAAATTCATTAAAAAAATTTCATTAGAGCAAAAGACATTGACATTTCCCATCACATATCTATAACAAAACTCCTAATTGATTGTTAGCTTGGTAACCCTATCAAAAAGTATCATTGTCATAGCTTAAAATGTGAAATGAAGAGGCACAAAAATCAAGATAATTTGTACCTGTAAAAAAATGTTGGCATTAAAAATAAAAATTCACAATTATTTCTGTTTGTATATATGTATTTAAAGCCATGGGTATTTTTTTGTGGGGTTAAAAAAGGAATATTTGACTTCACCATTTTGTTTACCAATGTGTTCATTTTTATACTATTTTTACATGAACGGTAAAATGATCTGCCTCATTTTGTAATATTACATTTCTTGAATTACAGAAAATTATGAAAATTATTTGTATTGGTTAGTTGTTTCTTTATTTTCTATTTCAAATCTTTAAATGTATGTACTACTAAGTCTGAAATCTAAAAAAAAGGATAACAAAGAATATTTCTCTACAGATACTAAAAGCATAGATTATGAAACAGGAATTACTATTTAATAATATTGATAATGAAGAAGGAAATGTACATCTGACAATTATTTAATTGTTTTTATCATGGTACATGTATGAAGTGCTAAGATGGAGGAAGCTGCAGTGCATAGGAAACATACACAGGTGTGGTCTGGATAACCCTAGAGAGAACCTGATGATAAAAGAAAACAAGATTAACAGCTTGCTCATTCCTGTGGAACAAAGGAGGCAATTTAATGTTTTAAAATTAAGAATAATAAAGGAATTTGACTGGAGGACATACTTTTTTTTTACTAATACTAATAATGGCTCAGTTATAACTTTGCAGACTGCTAATGAGTTAAAATTCTAAAATATTTAATGTCTATCACTAATTATTTATTTTTTTTAAACCTAAGGAGGTAAATATAGAAGATGTTTAGCAAATAAGTCAAGAAAAATTAAATAATTGTATTTTTAATACCAATTGTAATTAAGAGATGTTTAAAATGTAGAGAAACATAATGACTTACTCTAATATTACTAATATCAAGACTAAATTGTTCCATCGGATTAATCCGGTAGGAATTTTAATACTAACTTTGCTCCTGCTGGTTGTCTCCCCTAGTCCCAACTTTGAAGAGAGAACGCCAGTTGATTCCATGAAAAATTTACCATTGAGGTCATATTGGACTGTGATAGAGTACCTCACTTCCCTCTCTGTTCTCAAAGAGAATGTGTTCCTCTCACAACTTTGGAATCCCAGTACAGGATCATTGGGTTTTAGCCTCTAGAAGAAAATTTTATTTTAAACTTTGCCTCAATCCCATCTTAAGCTCCAAAAAAGTTTTTACAGCATGCATCTTAAAATTATTTTTTAAAAATTTATTTGCTAATACCATATATTTCTTGAGTCAGCTTTCACTAAATAACTTTCTCATGTCATGTTAACTTACAAAATCATTTAAGCAAGGAGAAAATTAATTCTTACAAGCTGATTTTTACAAATTATTGTTACAGTATCTTTTAGATTTTAAGCTATTCTAGCATAAAAAAAGTATAACTTTTTATGAATTTAACTTCAGATAGGTGCTAAGGAAAATTTACAGCCGAGTGTTGGACATCGGTGTCTGAACCAAGAGTTATTTATATAAGACCAGCCCATAGCCTCAATAATTTAAAAAAGGCAGACTGCAATAAGCTAAGACTAAGAGGATATTGTGTGCCCGGAGACAAACTATAAAATTGGCCCTCTGCCCCCTTCCCATAACCCCCTGTGAAATCAATATTTTATTTTTTTCACTTATATTGTAAAATAGTACGCATAATTTTGGCGCCACTGTACCTTGGCACCTGGAGACACATGTACTCTTATGCCCCACTTCGCTATGCCTCTACAATGGGCAGGTCATCTGGACAGAATGCCAGCCTGAAGGCAGCAAAGACAGTATATAGACAGAAACCAGGAGGTAGAAGTTTTGAGTATGCGATAGTTGGATGCGATTGAGATTGAGAAAGACCTTCAGCTTTTGTGTTTCAAGCATGAGCATGAAAGGCAACAGATCGGTGATGAGAGAACAGAGTGACTGAGAAAGGCAAGGCACAAAAGATATTGAAGGTCAATTTACCTTAAAATAAAATTCATATGTGGAGTTTTCATAATCCTTCATTTTTGCCTTTAGCTCAAAGTGAAAGCCATAGATAGACATCACTTCTGAATGTAATGAAACCTAAACGAATCGAATAAAAGATATGAGTTTAATGTTAATTTAAAATATTGGAATAGTTTGAATTAAATTATTTACACAATTTCAACACCTAGCCCGCAACATATGGTTTTTTACTTTTATTAAAAGGACAATTTAATGACGGAAGTTTTCTAAATAAATACACATCAGATTTTAAAAATAATGTAATACAGAACTTTCATTTATTTTATTTATTTTTATTTTATTCATTTATCTCCCTATTAAACAGTTTCATGCGGCCGTTCCAAAAGAGTTCTTTTTTGGTGCAGTAATTTGGTGCGCTGCTTTCTACAATTAGTAGCGTCACGGACAGACGTGACAGAGATTGCAAATTATGTATATTGATTAGTTGCGACCTAGCAATGGAATAAATTGAAGCATCTCTAAATTTTATAAAATTTGGTCATTTTGGTTTTTTATATGCGTGTTTGCTGTGGAAAGATCTCAGCAAAAATATTAATTTGATCATCTACTTTATTGTTATTAAGGCTCTCACATACCATATTCTTACTGTTGCTTTTGCTTAACTAGAACACAATCTATTCTATACTACATATTTGAGCAAGCTCTGATTTATTATTATTTAAAATTAAAATGATTTACAAATGGCTTAACTGAGATTAATTATTTTTTATTTATTTAATTTAGATTTAGATATTTAGAATTTTTAAAAAAATTTACTGTCTCTAGGAAATTGCACAGTTTTTCAGTGGATATACATGTAATGTAAAATCTTTTATGTTGTTTGCATATATTGGTCATAATTTTTAAATTCAGAGAACAATTTTTTTAAAAAAAGCTTAATTATATAAACATACATTGTACAGTACAAAGCCATGCCGAACAGCCGCTGCATTAAACTGCTTTAGTCCCATCATATCACCTCCACATTGTAGCTGTGAAAGATAGGGAGGTAATCATATAACAGCTGAAACATTATTTTAGCTCTTATTAAGAGAGTTGTCATTCCTGTATCATAAATTATGTATTTTATTGAATTATTAAATAATCCGTTTAATATTCACATAACTTTGAACTTTTAAAAAATTTACCTTTTTGTCAAATGAACGTTTAACTAATCTACTCACCAAAAAAATCAAGGTAATCTTTTCATTGAAATGAAAATTCTTTTAAAAATATTTTTTTCTTAGCAAAGTTGGTAGAGCTAACATATGATCACCAACCTAATTGCTACTGAAAAGTTACCAACACTGATTACATTATTCAGAAGATCTTACATTCCTTTTCTCAACTGAATTTTTATTCAAAAAAAATTATGTTTATTAATTGGTTTTGAGTCTGAAATTGTTTTTAAGTACATGTACAACATTATTCAGTTTAAACTTTTTGTAAAAATTGGAACACTCACTGCTGTAATTTGTTGGGACAAGAGTTCAACAATGAAACTCTGAGGTAAGATGTTCATCATTTGTATGTCCTGAATATCTTTACCTGGTATTTAATGAGTTCAGTTTTAAAAGAGGATTCATTCAAATTGTTTTCATTGTGTTGGCAACATGGTTCAAATATTGGTAAAAGGCATTATTAGGCATCTAGTGAAATGATTAGATTATAATCAGGGCTGTTAACGATTAATTTAAATTTAATCGTTAACTTTTGAAAAATTAACGATTAATTAATTGTTAATTTCGATTAAAGCCAAAAATTAAAATTTATGATAAGTAACACTTATAAAACGTTCTTGTTGAAAATCTAAACACTGGAATGTCTCCTTTATATGTGATCTTTTAACCAACTACGCAAAAAGACAAGTGTGTTGACATTATTTTGTTCAAGTTATCAGCGGGTCAAATTGACAATATTACCAACCGAGCTGAACAATCATTCACATGGAACTGAGGTAACTGGTTTGCACAAAACAGTCTTGGCAATGAATAACATTATCGGATACCGGTGTTCATTAAGTTTCACCATTGTAGAGGGTTAATGGATTCAGGAACTTTTATCTCAATTTTGTATTTCAGTAATTCATCAGAAGAGCTGTCTTCATTTTCTGTCTCTGAGTCAGATTCCATTACTGCCATTTGCTTAATACGCTTTTCATTTGGTTTGAAAAGTAGGCAAAGTGTTAGAACCATGGTAGGCAAACTTTATTAACATTTTGAACATTCCCGTTAGTCAATAGTTTAAAAACCAAAATGTTCATGTAATCGTCAGGAAATTTATTATTTATCGGCCGCTATTTTTTATTATTTTTTTTTACTTTCTGGCTTCCAATAATTTGTAAGTGATGGGTCGATTAATCATTAAAAATAATCAAATCGTTAAAAAATGTTAACGATTAATCGAGAAATTAATCGTTAATTTCCTCAGCCCTAATTATAATATATCTCAAAATAATTTAAAATTAAATATAACCAGAATTTCTTCAAATTAGAGCTAGGCCTCATGGAATGAGTTACGTAATTATTTACTCCACTAAAAAGTAAAAAAGTAAATATTTGGTAAGGTAATCTTTCAAATTTTAAACATTGTGTTTCAAAATATGTTATTTGTCAATACGGTTGACATTTTTAAAAGTTAAAAAGTTAATCACAACTAATGGTAAATTCTCATAAATTTGATAGAAGAAAAAATGCCTTATATACTGACTGTCAGTGATTCCATGCAGCTTGATACTTGAAAACAGAAACTTGTAAACTTGCCCATATTCTGTGTCCAGAAAGGAGATGTTCTTTGGCATACTAACAAAAAATGAGAATTAAATTTTTAAACATTGGATTTCTAGAACATTAGAAGAATATTGCTTACCAATTGTTAAACCATGCAAATTAATTATTCTTAATGGACTATGACTATGGCGGATTAAGGAGGGGGGGGGGCTGAACGGGCTAAAGCCAGGGGCCCCTGATTATTTAGGGGCCCCCAAATTTAGTATAATTTATAATAAAGGTGGACAAATGTTTACATGAATCCCTAAAAATATAAAAATAAATTAATTAATAAAATCTTATCTATTAATCTGATCGCTATTCGGACCCGGTAGCCTCAGTATCCAAAAACTTGATTTGATTGGCTCAATAAGAGACAATATTAATGAATACTATTATACCTTTTAAAATTTGTTCAATCATCAGGATCTCGTGGTCTTAGGCAACATGTTGTCTTGTGGCGCAAGCGATAGTTGGTTCGAATCCCGGCGGGGGCATATGTTTTTTTTTCCATTTGTCTTTTTTTTAAAAATTATCTTTTACACTCAATTTTAGTTTCCAGGCAAACAGTTATTTCATGTGTTCGTTTTTTTAATGAATCCGATTCCGGAGTACAGACACATTATGAACAAGGAACCAATGGACTATCTAGTTACAAGTTACAGTCTTATATTAGCTGCTAGCAATCATTTTATTTAAAGGGACGCTAGCTGGATAGGGCCCCAGTTTGAATTGCAGCCAGGGGCCCCATGCAGTCTTAATCCGCCCCTGGACTATGATGCTATTTTTCTTCAAAGAATATAATTCGATTTAAAATGTTTTTTCGCTTACAAAATTTTAAAGACTAGATAGCAGATGAGCTTTTTGATTGAAAACAGTATTTTAATAAACATCTCTCTGTTAGTATTAGGACAAGCAAAAAATTTTATAACAATTTAAAAAACTTTTGTTTAATTTCTGATTTTTATTCCATTTTAAAAACGCCCTCTTCAAAAGTTGTTTAAAAAAATAATAATTTGCTTTTACTATTTAGTGCATTGTTTGTGATATAGCTTACAATAAAATGTCTCCCTTTCCTACCATAACTAGAAATTGAAAACAATATCTCAAATTTATCAAATGAAGGCTGTGATGATGTTAAATAATTATTAGATTTGCTTCAATATGCCACTTTGAGAGGTAAGTGATGTTAGAGCAGATGAGATATTTATTTATATTCTTTTATTAATTTTGCTGCCCACAATTTTTCATTGTGGGGTTATCAAGTTCAATCTAGAGGTAAGGAAGCCTTTTGATTCCAATCAAAGTAAACACATTTTAAAAAAAATTAAAACCTCTTTTTTCTTAACAAAAAGATGAAAAAGAGGATGCCGCTGTATAGTGTTAGTCTTTCCTTGAGAAGAGAAATGTGTTTAAATAAACTCTCAAATAAATCACATGTAACTAGTGTATTTGTAGCTTTCATTGACAAAAAGGAATATGCCAATCAGTTGATCAAAAAGAAGACTAATATGAAAGGAATATTAAAAGTATTTTCTCATGTAAAATATATTTTTTTAAAGTTTGTCTTTTACAAGTAACAGATGTTTAAAATATAAAACATACAAATGTCATGAAAGCCACTAAAGGGTCTATTAGTAATTATGAATACCATGATAGAAAAATTCACCATATTTATTTAGTCTTTTATGGTTTTTAGTCTCCATTTTTTGTCTGTATATAAAATGTAAACCAGTGGATTCTACCCATTTTACACTTTAACTCTATCTTATATTAAGATTTTAACTATATTCTGCCATTTAACTTAACACATGATTTTAAAAAATAAGTTATAACGTAATAAATTCATAACACCTGTTGAAGAAAGAGATGACAACACTGTAAGATGGCATGACTTGTAACTGTGGATTGAGTTGAAGGAACAGCCAGGAAGAGAGCGTCTTGTACACACTGTATTCACTTGGCACAAATAACCTGTTACAAATTAAGTTTCATTGAGAATATTGAATGTGTTTAATCAAATGACCGAAGACTTTGTCAAACTCTAGCAAATAATTAATTAAATTGACATCTGAGTAAATAAGAATATCCTCCAGTCATTAGGTCAGTAAAGATTGTAAGTAAAATTCTAAAATTGCTAAAAACTATTTATTAGACCATAATTGTGCAAAATAACCTGTCAGAGTTGAGTGTCTTTTCCAGCAGTTCATTACTAAGGTCTCTCAGTTGGATGTGCTTCGAAAGCTGTGAGTAGCAAATTATCGAAATGCACTTGGTTACACTTTAAACAGAAAGCTATTTGTGTCACATATTGCACTCATTTATCCTTGAATAACATAAAATTGTGGATTTTCATTGGAATAATTTTTAAATATTACATGCTAAAATGGTCTTCTGATGCTACAAGAGAGAACTACATAGAAAATTTCATTGAATACTTTGTAAAAAAAAACAAAGGTTCAAAAGGTTAAATCTCCACTCATTTAAAAATATATTTTTAAAATTTACTTTTTTCCATTAAAAAGTAATTAATAAACAAAAATAGTGTCATGAAATAAAATATTTCTTACATCTGCTATTAAGTTGAGTTCAAGCCAGTGTTCACAAAGTTTCAAAACATCCTCTTCTTCAAACTGTGAATTGATGGATATTTTATGGACAATAAATATTACATTAAATTTTTAGTAACATTTTTTTAATTTAAGTTAATTAAACTAATCAACTAAACCAAACTTACTATCTTTTCATAACATGCATTAATTAAACAGGGAATATGCGACAAAAAGATTGTAACCAAAAAAATATGTTAAGACTTCTATTTATTTTATTATTTTTATTGATGTTTTTTTGTTTGTTTTTGATTTGCTTGTTTTTACTTTTAATTAAGTTGATAAACCCTTTCATTTACATAATTATTTCCTAAGATAAAAACCTAATCAACACATATAATACAACTAATTAAGGATGCTATTTATTGTTCAGTTACCTTAGAAGCTACTAAGTAGTAATGACAGACTGTCTTGTAGCTAACAGAATTCAGCATCACTAATTTACAGCTGAAAGTAAACATTAAACTTTAAGCTAGTTAACAATTCGTTTTACAAATTAAGAAACAAAAGCAAAAAAACACTCTGTGAAAAATCATATGAGAAATTACATGAGTGTAACTACTCTGTATTACTGTCAATTTCTGTGTTAGCCTTTGAGTACTCTTTTATTAGAGAACGTGAGTAAAATTCACTTTTTTAAATTTTTGAAATAAAACAATAATATAAATCTTACCTTTCTATAAGCTGTTTAAACCCAAGTGCCATGGAGGCTGCAAATACACCAGCTGCATCTCTGCTATCAATATCAGAATCCTCTTTGTATAGATGACTTAGCACTATGGCCATGTCTGAAAATTATATTAAGTAAGGTAATCAAGCTGATTTAAGGCTGGGCTTTCTAAATAAAAACTACCCATTCTCTTAATAAAATACATTAATTTTATTTATGTATTATTTTAAATCATTATAGAATTAAGATCTTATAATATTTAAAGTCTCAAACAAACAGTAACAGCGCAACCAAAAATTATTCATAGAAAACTTTAAAAATTATAGTGAATTTTAAAATCTTGATCCTTGATGATCAAATACTTAATTTTTTTACTTTAAAAATTAGACGAAATATATCAAATTTACCCTTATGGGTTACAAATTGGTCATCAATGTGAAAATCTATCACTGAAATGTTGCCCTCCTTTGCAGCAGATATCAGCTTAGTTGCAATCTCATTCAATTCAGTTTCAGTGGGATTATTACTCTGATGTGTGTCATCTATTCTGTCATACTCTTTGCTGTTGATATGGGTTTAGGCATTAGGTGCAAATTTTACATAAAGAAAACAATTAGTTATCTTTAAGAAATGCTTGAAATACAATCTCTTAAATGTTTAATGCTTTTTTTTAATAAAAAAGAGAGATGTATTTATTATTAAACATTTCAGAAATATACCACCAAGCATATTTAGTGTACTTTATTTGAAATACATGTACTTAAATTTAAATGAAAACTATATTTAAAAATCAAATGTGTATGGTTTTCAAATGAGGATGCAATAATCTTCTGTATAGAAAAAGCTTCTCTAAAAGAAAAGATATGATAAATAATTTAAAGTTAAAGCAAGAGAAGTTATATAGTTCATGTTTTAGTCACCATATTTGCATTCACACATTATATATAACATACAATATTTTCAAGGTGCTCATTAAGGGGCGGTGAGTAGGGCTACAAAGTAGCATAGCCAGGTTGAAACTTACTGTTGGTAGCCACCTGACTATCTCCGACAGCACTTGAATTTATTCAATTTAAAAACTTACTCCAAATAGGGGTAACTAATAACTCTTTACCTATTAATACTTTCTTGATCTTGAGCTTTGGTGTCACTATTACTAGTGTTCAGATCTACAGTACTATTCAGCAGATCAAGCAAAACATCAGACTTGTGAAAGGCACAGCTGTCCAGCTCCCATTCCATACCTAATGCTCTCAGTAGAATGTCTGATGTACATTGAAAATACAATTCATTTTTATATTATTATTTAGGTAACTTTTAAATATAACTAATTACTCTACATTAAATGACTACCAACTTAATTAAATATTACTATTACTCTAAATTAAATGACTACCAAATTAATTTATTTGATTTTTCACTTTTTCTTAATGAAGCTGCCAATTCCGTGTTCATTTAAATCCCAAGAATATTAGATAAATGATTATGTGGTACTAGCAATCTCCCCTTATTAAATTTTCTCAGACTAGTAGTCGAAAAGCACGATGGTGATGGGCTAAGTAAAATTTGTATTTATTTATCAGGCATATATGCTTTTCTGGCACATAAAAATCACTCTCTTCTTCAATGTACCCTCCGCAATTCTTTCTGAATGCTTCCCTTCAAAGACTATGTCCCCCACCCTAAAAGTATTGAAATTTTATTTTTATATATAAAAATATATATGCTGTTTTTTGTTTGCATTCGTTTGGCTGTTTACTAATCCCTTAGAATTTTAAAACTCAAGTCTGATCCTTCTTCCAGTCCCATTGAAGCCCATGGTATCTCTGTCTCTGCTACTAAATCCTTACTTGAACTATCTCTTCATATTTATCATCATTCTTATTACAATGTACTTTAAACCACCACATGCATTTCCAATTATCTGGCCTTTGATAAAGGTTAATAACCTTAATACTTAATTTAAAATAAAAAAAAATTAGTTTCTATTGGTTGGCAACCAAGACACACTAAATAATAAAAGGAAGAGAACCAAAATTCTGACAGAGCAAAAAAAATATATAAAAATTAAAATTTAAAAGTAATTACATACAAATTGTTGTCTCAAGTCATTGAATTCTTCTTCATCCTGAAGTAATTTTATTTCCATAATTCATTATGGCATTTTCCATCTAGGATTGATCCAACTGGAAATGAGGGGTTTATTTAATTTCCATAACCTGTATTGCAATTATATTGTAAGTCAACTGAGGGGATTTGCATCCTAGTGTCGCCCACAAATTTTCAATGATAGAATAACCCTGGAGTTTCAAGGTTAGATCTAAGTATATGACCAAAGGCTCTTTTACGATTAATAATTTCCATAATGATGATGTGTTCATTAATTGTAAAAACATATTTTCCATTTCATTTCTTTTTTGTATAAACTTTTGTAAGCAAACCCCTTTATAAATAGAAAGAACATTAACATGGGCTCAAATTTACAAATGGCAGAATAAATTCAAATTTTAAAATATTTTTGTTTAAATACTTTTATTAAAGTTCTCAATTACATCTGACAAGTACAGTTTGATATATTTTTTTAGACTTAGAGAAATATTTTAAAATGTGCATTACTTATAAGGATTCAATGTAACAATTTAAACAGTTAAATGTACCATAAGTCACTAAAATGTTATCATTAATTAATTAATTGAACTGTTTATGACTATAACTGTATGTTAAACATATGGAATTTGTTGGCTTTAAATTTATATTAACAGTATATTAGGCTCCAGCAGTCCCAACCTCTAAAAACTAAATCCACAAGTCTATGATTTAAACATCAACAAAGAACCTCTTATGTCAGCTAAAGTAAATTGAAATTTTAAGTGGACTGTAGAAAAGAAATAAGGATACATTACAAAAAAAATAATAATGTTTAAGTGGACAACAGGTTAAAATTTTATTATGCCAAAAATTTTCAAACATTAATCAAATAAAACATGTGTTTGGATTATATCAAGAGTTTCACAGCAAACAGAAAATGAAACTATAGATTTTTGTATTTATTAATTTCACACTTGAACAATTCTTTCTATTTTCAGCATTTGGTCATAATCAAAATTGTGTTGTAAAATTTTTTATTTAGAATCAATAACTCAAATCTACTTAAATTATGTTTAAAAAAGTGTTAATTTTTTAAAAACAAAGGCAGAGAAAAATTTTAAATATTTAATTTATAATGTAAGCCACAATGACAAAAAGCCTCACTGAAAAGCTGTTAACAAGATATTTATTGTCATTTCAAACTTACCATGCTTTTTGTGAGCTTTTCCTAGTAAAGGTTCATAAAAATATTCAGCTAACAGTTAAAAGATGAGTTATCATTTTTTTCCCTTTCATAAACATTTTACCATTAATAAGTTAAATGACATACATTTTCTGATCTGTTGGAAATTATACTTAGCTTTTTAAAAAAAATTCAATGCATTTTATCTCTTCTAGTTAAGTGCTTTCTTGTAATTATAAATTTTTAAAAGAATAAAAATTGTACATTTGACACCTTCAAGTTCATATAAAATGTATAAAACTGTACCGTCTTATTTTGTTTATCAGTAACACCCTCCCAATCTTTCCAAAAATAATTCTAATCATTATTTTTCAACTTGCAATAAAATAAAACAAGGTATTTTTAACTTTACCTGGTCTCAGAGAACTCATGTTGGTTGTTGATGTAAAGAGAAATTTTTCTTTAGCAGTATATGGTCGACTACTACTGAGTAAAGACATGTTTAAGTTTAAATGAATTAATCGTAAATAATAAACTGAAAACTAGAGAATGAATGAATGAATAAATTAACTAGTTTCTGTGTACCAAGACCTTAAAACATGATCAAAAAATTATTGATCAAAAAGAGATCTCATGCGGATAATTAGTTTTTATGTTAGCTTCTAATCCTATATCAAGTTAATAAAATAGAGATATATATTTTTTAAGGTAAGTTGTAACTAGGAGTTAATAAGATAATTACTCCACAGAAAGTAAATTCCTAACATTACAAATTTTAAATGTAAATATACAATTAAAAGTTCTCACTATTTTAAATCATTCACTGGTAAAAAAGTATTCAGGGATGAACTATTTCCCTGCAAAATTTCACTCCTTGACATTGGGGTAAGTGCTGGCAAAACATTTTGATGACCATTGGTCTGATAGAATGATGTGAACAAACCATCAGTTTTGGAATAATCTGCAGAAGAATGGACATGTTGTTAATAATGAAACAGATCAGTTTATAAAACATAAAAGATAAATTCTAGCAAGTCTCAGTAATTGCATTAATTAGGAATAGATTGTTTAAATTCTTATAGCATTTTAAAATCACTTCCTTAAAATATTAGTTGGTTTTATAATTTAATTATTTTAAACTATTAGGTGCATTTTTAATTTAAAAGTTCTAAATTTGTGTGTGTGGTTACTTTGATACATTTTGAAAATTATATAAAGCAAAGTCAAGGCACCAATAAAGAAACGTTAATAAGTCATGCTGATGACCAATATTCCCTTTAAGATATGTGGCTGTGTGGCCTTCTGTGCAGCTGTTTAGAATAATCGAGCATCAAATTTTGATAAGGATTATATGATATCTTTGCTTGTGGTCGATGTTCCATCTAAGCTGCGCGGCTGCGCAGATATCTGACTGATGCTGCGCAGCAGTTTAGAATTGCAGCGCAGCAAATTTTGTAAAATATTGAACAAAAAATGGATGTTGTGCATCTTTGAATACATGTTTTTTGGCTTTGTACATGGACCAACGATCCTTAGAGGGAACATTGCTTGTGGTGTGTAAACTTTTGCAAAAAAATCGATGGTATGCAATTTGCACATGAGTTTGTTATTTTACACATGAAACAATAAACCTGAGAGGGAACACTGCTGATGACTGAGTATTTTTTAAATTTTTGTGTAATCCTTAAAAAATTATTTAATTATTAATTTTACTTCTTTTCATGTACAAAACATATTTTGTTAATATATAATAATTATGATTTTAAAAAACAAAAGAGAGAATAGTTATTTATAATGTATTTGAAGGAATTGGTTAATAAAACAATTTTTGTACAATAAATCAATAATTTAAACTAAAGCTTTGATGACATTTTAGCTGTATTTGTATCAAATAGCAAATAAAAGAATTAAGAAATAAGCATGAATGCAAATAAACTGAAGATAAACAAAACTAAAAGAAGATTAAAGTCACGCTATGCTCCGAAGATGATTCTATAGTATGAAGGCACAGGCAAGTGTGATAATAAAAGAAAATTTATCACTTTATTTTATCATTTAAAAATTAAATTATAATAAACTAACTTTTACTTTTACTCTTTCTATAACTTATATAAGTTTTTTAAATTTATATTAAAAATTGAAAAATAAGAAATGTTTAAGTAACCTTGTCAACAAAAAAAATTATAAGAAACAAACAATAGTGATAAATGTACAATAGTACATACCCTTTATTACTGCTAGACAAGACAATCACTCTTGGTTAGCTTCTCCAATCTTATATTAAAGTCAGAATTTTATCACAAACAATATGTATAAAATGCCAGTCCTATGCCTATATCAATGCATTATATTGCCATAAATTAGTAATAAACAATTTTTATAAATACAAATAAATCATAAACACTCAAAAGTCAGTTAATGTGTTTATTAGCTTAAATTATAATGCATGGGGAGTATGCAAAAAAATTAATAATTTTTAACACACAAAATCAACAAATCCTCACAAATGAATTCAATGTAAGACTCAAGTTATAATGATTATTTCATGTTGAACAATGTTAATCAAAACTCTATTTATAATGTCATTAATAAACACAACAAATATACAAAAGTAACCAAATCATTTTTAATAAAAGTTAACTGTATATACTCGTTCATTAGCCATTTAATTTATAGTCCCACTGTCTTTCAGTTAAGGAAAGCAAAAGCTTAAATGGTAAGTAACCCACAATGGGAAAATAAAATTTTTGTATTAGCAAAAAAGCAATAAACAAAGCACTTTATTTTAATCCAATGTTTTGAAAATAATTATCGTCAGTTAAAAACTTATCACCTGCTAAAATCCATTTAACAGTAAAAATCTAAAACAAAGATCCTTGCTTTGAATGCCTATTGGTATGTATGAAAACTGCAGTAAACAGTTTAAAAAATAATCAAATTAGTGATATATAATCATTAAATTTTTTAATGTAGATACTATAATAGTCATTTAGCACAGCAAATCACAGCAGTTATAAAATGAGGACAAAATGTTGGACCAAAATTTTTTTACAAACCTTTATTTTGACTGCGTTACTTGTTACTTCATTTTTTTTTCTATATTGAAATCAATTTATTTGGAAAAAATTATAAAACATCCACTAAGAACCTCACAGAAACCAACCATTTCATTTATTCCCTTAAAAGGTGTGCTTATGAACGAGAATATACTTATTCTAAAACTTTTTTTTTGGGTTGTGAATTCACACTATTTAATTGAGCACATTGTTAATCTAGTTAGCATTCAAAGATTTGAAGAGTAATAAACTCAACCATATATTTATTAAGAATGAGAAATATTAAATTGCACAACAGCATTAATTTAATAAAAACATCAAATAATGTAGACAGATGCTTTTTTTCTTTTAAAAATTTATTTTAAATGATCTTTGCATATTAGAAAATTGAATTTAAAATTTATTTTGTACAAAAAATTGCCATGAAAATGTTATTCATCCACTTAGAGAAGTGAGGTACTGCTGTTACAAGATCAGATGGCAAGGAAAAAAAGGAAGAGAGATAATCACAGATATTGCTGTCTATTATTCAGATCTAAGATTTTAATTCCCTGGAAATGAACGACTTGTTCCCATTGACTGCACCTCAGCATCTTCTGCTTTTGTAACTGGCTTTGAAGACTTTTTGAGAAGACTCCACTGTCGCTCATTCATGAAAGCAAAGTCCTTGCAACACATAAGGTTGCGATTACAGGTTGGGTACATACCAGTAATCTGATGAGCTAGAGCTTGATTAAAGGGCATGTTAATTGCTTTCAAAGCTTGAGCTGTGCCAAGCATGTCACTGTAGAGGGAATCTGGAGTGCGCCATCTGTTTGTTAGGCCAGTTTGACGTCTTACACGATCCCGTGGAAGCTCTTTTAACTGAAAATGTTAACCAGAAACATTGGAATTTCTTTATAGAAAATGGGGTGAGTGTATTGATACTGGTGAAATATATCAATAGTAATTATTGAAAAAATTATTTTTCTATCAAACACAAAAATACTACCTTTTGAGGTTCTCTTCCATCAACAACTACTCCAATTAAAGCTCGGTAGGGTGCTTCCTGTACATACCTTTAAAAAGACAAGAATAATTTAGGCTTATGAACCTTACTCTTATTTTTAAATCCCTTATATTAATTTCACCGTCTTGTCTCTCTCTCTCTCTCTCTCTCTCTCTCTGTCTGTCGTGGTCACGCACACCCCCGGAAAAACAAAAGTAAAAAAATGACCCACTTCCTGTGATCCTATCGAGCTGAAATTTCGCACATAGACTTTTGTCACCTAACAAAACATTGTATCAAAATTTCAGATCGATCAAAAGTACCATAATTAAATTAATTAATTTTTAGTTTATCAATGTATCTCTATGTTGCATGTGTAGCGTCTGCTATAGTTGACCTCCACGGGTCACTGGAGTTTCCCTCCAGCCCTCGAGATGTCACAGGGGTCTGTCGCGCAGTGCCTATTATATTGAACATAATCAATACGCTAGTTATGTCTCATATATAAGGGATTTATAGTTAAAAACGTTGTTTTTACGGGTTGTTTTAAAGCAAATTTTATTTACTTGTTATATAATATTTAAGCAAAGATAGATTCATAGTTTTGATGATTTGGAGAAGCAAAAAAAAATAATTGTTATTACTTTGTGATATAGTTTGTTGTCAACATCACTCTGTTCAGTATAATTTTGACACATTATTTTTCAAATTTTGGGAATTAAAATAAGTTAAGAGTAAAATAAGAAGTTTGATGGATCAATATTAAAAATCAATACTTAAACAAAGATTTATCATTGATACAGATTTACTAAAGAAAAAAATACAGATGGCACAGGATTGAAAAAGTATTTCTTCATTTTTGATACTAACATTGACTAACATTCAATAATTTTGTGGAAATTTGCTAAAAAAATTATTTGGTCTGATTTTAAAAAAAAATAATTAATTGTCCAGAGAAGATAGCACAAAGTCCATAATTAGCACACAAAAAGTAATTTCTGACTCTTTTTGCAAAAAGCATTAACAAAAAGAAGTTCTGTGTTTTTTTTCAAATCGATTTTCTCCTAAATTAACAATTTTTTTTTGCTTGCAAATTGAAAAGTCTGGAAAAATGCATCCTTAACATTCAAATCTATGTTTTAATTTGAAGCTCTATTTGTCCACATTCATTCTTTTTTTTTCTTTTAATCATGATTAATACTGTCCAAAAAACTATCCCTTTTATAATTTATAGTTCTGAGTTTTAAAAATTGTACACAACAAAATATCAAAAAGGGTTGGCCTGTCATCTTATGGGGTTCCATTTACTTTTGGGTAAGAGTTTTGCTCAAGTCAAACGAAAAGAAAGGAATTTGAAATACAAAAGATGCTTTTATTTTATAATATGAAATCTTATGGGAAAAGGATATAATAAAAGTGTGAATAATTGACACAGCTTTAAATTTAAGCTAAATTTAGCATAAATATTCAGACCAATTAAATGGAAACATTTGGAGGAAATAGTGGTGTAAAATAGAAGAGAAAAATGGCAGGATAAAATCAAAAGACCAGTTGAAATATATATTCTTTTGATGGCGTGATGCTGTGAACATTGAGTGGATTGAGTCATTTGAGTGAGAGTGAGATAATCATTATCAGATCAAATAAAATAGTAATAGGCCAACTAAAATTATACCATGTAATAGTAATTATTAATTAAAAAGGGCCAATCTATTTAAATTTGTGTCTGTTCCCTGTTCATAAGTTAGTGTAAGTAATAAGTATAGATAAGTAATGTAACTGTAGTGACAGTGACTTTAGTCTGTTGTCAACTGATGTAGTTAGTTAAGTAGTATTAATTATTATTAAGTAGATAAATAGTTAAATAGAAAAAAAAAGGTAATCCTGCAGATTTTACACGTATATTATAATTTATTATTTCACAGCGAAATTTAATTTTCTCATGAGAACTTACATTTTTAATTTATTAAATGCATTATTATATGTCGTATTTCAGCTATTACAGCGCTAATTTGTGAGTCTTTTTAATTTCAAATGCATTTTTTCGGCTCTATATAATACATAATGTGGTCACGATACGTCCATTTTGTTTACCTAGCGAACTGCTGCCAGATGTTTTTTACCTGGCTCGACCCATGCTAAAAATAAATTTACTGACTGAAGATATTTTTTTAAAAGTATTATTCATCTATTTTAATGTTCTTAGAAGATAAATAAATATTTTAAAGACAATTTCTTTTTTTTATTTCGTTACTAGATGTTTGATTCTTATTTTCTTTGTTTGTAAGTGAGAAATTTCCATTTGGCATCTTATCGGACAATCCGGCATGTAGTTTGATATTAAAAAAATGGTTGCATCATCATCAGACTATTTACTGTTGAGAGCCGAAAAAATGGCTTAGAAATTAGAAAGACTTACAAATTAGCGCTGTAATAGCTGAAATACAACATATAATTATGCATTTAATAAATTAAAAACGAAAGTTCTCAAGAGAAAATTAAATTTCGCTGTGAAATAATAAATTATAATATACGTGTAAAATCTGCAGGATTACCAAAAAAACTGTCTAAACAGTAAACGTTTTTTCATTTTCTAAATCCTTAAAATTATACATTGCAAATGAAATGATTCTTATGATAAACACATAATTCTATCCTCTTTTACCTTGAATAAGCAAGAATTGAGGTTGGTGGTTTTGGAGGCAAGGAAGGAAGATTGGCACCACCTGGAATACTTTCTTTCTTTTTTGTATCATCCGCCATTTTGACGCTGACCAATTTACATAGTTACAAGACTCGCCAGCAAAACCAATACTCATTTACACATTATTTATAATTCTATCAGTGAACATTAAATAAATTATACCATACATGTTTTTTAGACTTTTTTCATTAAAAATATTTATTTAATAATTAAATCATTTGAAGTATTTATAATAAATCAGAAACTTTTGGGATTAATACAATAAATGGCGTAGTAACAATACAACTGGGTCAGGTTGTTACTAGGGACTAATTTAAAATAAAAGAGCGAAAAGTAAATAATTAAATAATAATTTGAAATAGAAAAGATATTGGAATTAAGTTTTTCTTTCTTTCTTAAAAATGTGTTTATTGAACATAAGTTTCAAAAACGCTTCACGCAAAGAAATTATGTGCAAAAGGATATAACACACTATAAGCTATGTCTATACAGCGAAATAATTTTTATTAAATGTTGAAGAACAGAAAAAAATGTTACCCCCCCTCCCCCCGAAACCTTTTTTTGTGTTGTTTTTTAATAAATTTTTAAACCTATCTTTTTAGAACTTATCTTCTTATCTAATCTGTTACAGACGCTCCTTCTATACAGAAGATTATTGGGCCCTACGCTTATCTACGGTTTGTGTCTAGTCTTGCATTCTTATTAGAGTTTTAAATGGTCGAGTGGCAGCGCACTGGACTGTCGTACCGATGGTCACGGGTTCGAATCCGTGTGAAGGCAAGGGCTTGTTCCCGGGGCCTAGGGCGTCCCTGAGTCACCCCGCTCCGAATGGGCACCTAACACTACATGTAGTTAGGCGGCTGGGTAATGCGTGGAACCCACAAAGTCGTGGCCTGTGAACGCTGCATCACTTGCCAAACAGATCATCTGTCATGGTCTGTGGACGCAACTATCTTCTGCATAGAAGGAGCGTCTGTATAGATAAGATAAGATAAGTGTTGGTTTTCTGGTTTCTTCAGGCAACCACGCCACTCCCGAATTCCGGACGGGAAGAATGAGAACTTGTATGTGTTTGTTCTTTCATCGCGAATAAGAAAGGTGTTTTTATCCTTATGTCTATTTGATTGATGTATTAAGTTATCTTTGTGTTTTATTTCTCTATTAAAATTAGAATTCATTGCTTTATGTATTATTACTACTTTACTCATGGTTCTTCTATCCTCTAGTGTTGCAAGGTTTAATGATTTAACTTAATTTAATGGTGTTATTCTTGTCAGTTTTGAATATTTTCCAGTAATGAAAAGCTCTTTTTTGAATTGGTTCTATTTTATCAATGTTTTCCTTGGTTTATGGGTCCAATACAGAAGATGCATATTCTATTACAGGTCTCACCAAAGTGAGATAGCATTTTAGTTTTATATTTTTATTACATCTATAAAAGTTTCTTTTCATAAAGTCTAAGGTTTTGTTAGGTTTTTTAATAACCTCATTGACATGGGGATTCCATGATAGTTTCTCATTTATTATTACTCCTCAGCATTTTGCATCTTTAGTTGGGATTAGTTCTTTTCCATGAATGAAATATTTTGGATTTATTGTAGTTTTTTTATGTTACAACACTAGCATAGACTTCCAAGAAGTCCTATTTGATTTAATTTAAGGAAAGTATTTTTTCTATTTGTGTAGGCTACAAACATGCCTTTTAAAAAAGTTATAAAAAAAATAATAATATGTTTTAATAAGTGAACATTTAAAGTTTAATAAGTTGACCAACACAATATTATAAATTATTTTAAAAGAATGAGTGTATAGTTAATAGTAATTTAGTACTAGAAATAAAATGAAAAGTAAAGTAAAGCCAAAGATAAACAACAACAAAAACTGTACTAAACCACCTTCTCCGTACAAAACTCTTACAGTTAGGTACATTTGACAATTACGGTTGCCATCAATGTTCCCCCTAAAGTTCGTTGGTCCGTAGGCAAAGTAAAAAAACAACAAAAAACGTGTGTGCAAAGCTGCTCAGTAACCATTTTTTGTGCAATACTTTATAAAATTTGCTACGTGGTAATTCCAAACTGCTGCGCGGCGCAGGTCAGACATCTGCTCGGCCGCGCAGCTTAAAGGGAACATTGGTAGCCATCCGTCCCAATATATCGGGAACTTCACAGTTATGGACCTTCTTTTGACTACAAGACACAACTTTGTCCTGATTTCGAAAAATATTGAAGTGGCGCCATCTATTAGAGCAACATGTAAATTCAGCATCAATTACTTTCATTTTTATGGCAACACAAATTTATGCGAATATTTGTTTCCTATCGCCTTACACAAAGTCACCGTGGAAAGGAAGTTGTCGGCCTAGTGGACAAATGAAAGAAATTGACCGCTGCCAGGGATTGTGGAATCAATTTAACAGCGCCAGGTTAACTACCAGCTGGCTAGTACATGATTATCATCTTATCTTATCTTAACTTATCTTATCTGTTTACAGACGCTCCTTCTATACAGAAGATTATTGCGTCACATGCTTTTGTATGGTTATTATAATTGTTATCGCTTTATGATATAGTTTGCTGTCAATATCACTGTGTTCACACATGGATCACACATAATAGGAACATCAAAAAGACGGTTTTATTGTGCAGCTTACACACAAACACACCAAGATCAATGCAAATAAATTGTTTTTCTTTCTTCTTTTAAGTCTAAAACAGGTAAAGGGCATGCAGAAAACGGAAAACAGAGGCGCTTTAAAATTAAAATATATCTATTTATTTTGGAGAAATGGCATTTACTGGAACACTTTTTTACGTCAGTATTTTTTTAAAAATTTATAATTTATTAAATTTTTTATTAATTTGAATATAATAGATTTTTCACAAAAAAAATACAATCAATTTTTTTATATTAAATGATCTTAGAGCACAGCTCTCTATCAACCATGATGTAATGTTTTATAAATTTCGCTATTCTCTTCGCCTAATCTGTAAACCTCAGCCTGGTTATCAGGTCACTGAGGCATGACAAATAAAATGAGGAAAATTGAGACAGTTCCATTTCAAGTTGCGTCCCATTCCCTTGGTCCAATCAAATCAACGAGCCGAGCCGTGTATTTGATGGGGCCCTGCCACTCACGTGGTCAGAATTAGCTCTGTCTTTTCAGGATCGGACATTCCCATCGGTCATTCAGAATCGAGGGCCGATAGAATTACATCCCAATCAGACCACCGCCACAGTGAGAAATTTTGGGGGTTATTCCGGAAACATGTTCAAACTTGTGCCGTGTTCTTGGTGCTCGATGGCTGGTCTGGGTTAACGATAAATCTTTTCAGAATATCTCAGAATTTTATCAACGATGGCAACACAGCTACTGGGAGCAAGAAAGGGATCAGCCTAACGGAAAATTCTATTTCAAAGTTGAATTTATACTCCGTTATTTTATTTCCTTTCTAAATTATGTGTTAAGCATATATTTTCAACCTTTGTTCAATACTTTCTTCGGCGAACTGTAACATATGTGTTATTGAGTTTTGGAACTTTTGATAATTTAGTTGCAAGTGGTGTGTGTCTCCTGCTATAAAATCGTATCTTATCTTATCTGTTTACAGACGCTCCTTTTATACAGAAGATTATTGCGTCCTACGCTTATCTATGGTTTGTGTTTAGTCCTGCATTTTTATTAGAGATTTAAATGTTGATAAAGTGTTGGTTTTCCTGGATTCTTCAGGCAACCCATTCCACGCCCGAATTCCGGACGGGAAGAAGGAAAACTTGTATGTGTTTGTTCTTGCATACGGAATAAGAAAGGTGTTTTTATCCTTATGTCTATCTGAGGGTTGTATTAAGTTATCTTTGTGTTGTATTTCTAAATTAGAATTAATTGCTTTATGTATGATTACTACTTTGCTCTTGGTTCTTCTATCCTCTAGTGTTTCAAGGTTTAATGATTAACTAATGGTGTTATTCTTGTCAGTTTTGAATATTCTCCAGTAACGAATCTGGCAGCTCTTTTTTGAATTTGTTCTAGTTTATCAATGTTTTCTTTGGTGGATGGGTCCCATACAGAAGATGCATATTCCAGTACAGGTCTCACCAAAGTGAGGTAGCATTTTAGTTTTATATCTCTATTACATTTGTTAAAGTTTCTTTTTATAAAGCCTAAGGTTTTGTTTGATTTTTTAATAACTTCATTGACATGGGGATTCCATGATAGTTTCTCATTTATTAAGACTCCTAAGTATTTTGCATCTTTAGTTTGGGTCAGTTCTTTTCCATGAATGTAATATTTTGAATTTATTTGTTTCTTTTTCTTTGTCACTCTTAACAGTTGACACTTTTCTGGGTGGAAAGACATACTCCAGTTAGTTTCCCATTTTATCAATTCATCTAAGTCTTTTTGTAAAATTTTACTATCTTGTTCTGATTTAATTGTTCTATAGATTATACAATTATCAGCAAATAACCTAACTTTTGTACCTGTTGAGATGTTGTTGGGTAAATCATTTATATAAAATTAAAAAGAGTAAGGGACCTAGCACAATTCCTTGGGGAACTCCTGAGTTAACCTTTATTGATGCAGATTTAGATCCATTAATTATTACAGTTTGCTCCCTGCCCAAAAGGAAGTCTTGGATCCAGTGATGTAAGGATAAATCGTGTATATGAAGAAATATCACATTGGAATTTTTCAATTTTATTTACATCTGTGCACACTTTCAGCAGATTTTCTTTCGACATTCACATAACAAGAGTTAACGAAAGCATAATTTGTTCTCCTGCTACGGAATGTCACCATTGATCTGTTTGAGAGATTGTTGGTACCGCATTTTAAACGGTGGAGACTTGCTGCAGCCAACGCGAGAAAAGGCGAGAGAATCGAGGCGGCTTGTCCTGGCCATCGTGTTTCTAACTAATATGCTAGATAACTTACTATTAACATCCGTAGGTAAGTATGATGGATATGTGGATAGATAGACAGACATACGGACGGATGGATGGATGGACGGGCGGACTGATGGATGGGTGGATGGATGGAATCGTGACCTGTTAAAACGGCCCCGGTCTAAACGGCCCTAGACATTTTTTTTACATTTTTAAGAGAAAATTAACTTTTTTTGCATTATGACCTTTTATCAACTTTTTCACCATTAAAAAAGTGGTCAAATTGTAAAATTATTTCTTATGATGTTATTATATTATTTGTTCTCAGCAAACAATTGTGAGCTCGTACCATATCGAGTAATTGCTTTTAAGTTGTTTCTGGTGATGTCATTATTATTGTTTTTTGTGAACTAAACCTGACACTGAATCAGTGAGTAAAAATACTAATATAATATTTGATGGTATTTTTTTACTATTAGTCCATCTATTACTCCAGGGCCGTTTTGTCGGGCCCATTTGTCGGGGCCGTTTTGTTGTGAACTGGATGGAATAGGATAGAAAGAAAATGTTGAATATTTTTTTTTAGAAATACATTTTCATTCAAAACACGAATTAATTATTTTATTTGAAATCCTAATTCGAAAAGTTAAATTTTTTGTTTCCACGCTTGACCAGAGTTTCTCCATGTTTTATTTGGTAGATGATGACGTTTAGCTGTTTATACAAAATATTTTTTTTTAAAATAAGACAATACGTAACTTTAAACACATTGATATTTTCAGTGCCTATTATCCCAGCTTTCCTGCTAAAACTCGATAAAGAGGAATTTTACAGCAATCAGTTCAACAAAACACATGTCCCTCAACTGACGCATCTGTCTGACCACACGGCATGCTCCAACGTCTCACTGAGCCCCCCGGGGACAAACGGAAGCCAGTTCTATCATCAAAAATTTCAACTTGCTGCAGCCGCATTCAGTGAAAATGGCCGCGTCGGGTGGTTGCTGTCATCAAAGGCGATTGTACAGCTGTTTGCCAACCTGTTTGTCGGGCCATTGTGTAATAAGTAAGTCAAGTAAGGACGATTGGTGTGAAACGTGTAACCAGCGACGACATGAGTCTTATTAAATAACTTACATTTTTAGTTGCATTAATTTACTTAATGTGGCTTTTAAAGTAGATTTTTATTTCCAACAGCCCCACATTGTGATTTTCATTAAAAAAAAACCTCATTTTACAGTAAAAATCGACCGGTTTTCGAGAAAAGTTTTATCTAAAATTAACTACTGCAAAAATGCTTTTTTATCCGGTTTCTCCTCAAAGTTAACTGCGAATATGCATGTTTTATATGAGTCATGTTTCTAAATAACGTTTTTCTTCCATTTCAACAATTTTAAATGTTTCATTTTTTTCTATTTAGAGTTGGATACCCATTGCTTTTGTTTGGTGGTTCAGTAATTATATTCATCTCTTCAATAGGTACGTTGTCAAATATTATTTGGTGAAATATAAATAAAATGAATTGGTTATTAAGTTCTTATTTATTTCAATATTCACTATAAAAATCCTAAATAAAATATAATAACACGTTTCAACAATTTATCAATACGTGCACATTTTATAAAAACATATTTTTCCTTTTTTAATTAATATTTTTGTAACATAATAACAAAACACCAATTACTGAAATTGATGTTTTTTCCTCCCACAAGTTTTTGCATTCGCCGAGAGTTACATTCCATTGTTCATTGCCCGATCTGTCCAGGGCCTGGGCTCTGCGGCAGCCATTATAGCAGGTGAAGTAAGACACATAAAGTACTTTTTTTAAAACAATATATATAAATATTTATAAAATTACCCGTTCACTCCGAGTACCATTCTTTCCCTCTATTATTTCGAACCACTCACTTAGAATGAGTTGTTTTGTGTGTGTGACACCCCTAGTGAACCACTAATTAACTTGCATAGGTCACTAGCACTTAACTCGTTATGTTTTCTCACACATGACTCCATGTACCTTATATCTCAGGTATGAGTATTGTTACCTGACGTCAATACTCATACCTGAGATATAAGGTGCATTGTAAAATATTGTAAAATATATTTTATAAAAAAACACTTTTTCTAAACTAGTCTTATATTAGAAATGCACTAAAAAGTAGAAAATAAATTTGAAATTTACAGTCAGAAGAGACCTTTAGTTCCAAATTTATGAAAATGTAAAAGTTTAAAATGAGATAAAAACGTTAAATCGTAGGTGAAATCGATTATCTCGTTGTTCGCCATGACTATAAGACTATGGTGCTTGCTAGCATAGATATTTATAGACTAAGTTTAAGTTTAAATATTTAATTAAATTAAATCTAGACGTGGAAAAAGTCCGCAAATATTCACAAAAATACTATCACCGAAAATGAACATGTGTGCAAATTTTCAGAATGATTGGATAACGGGAAGGGGTTCAACATTGGGATATTAAAAATATATTAAGATAAGATAAGATAGTCCGATTAGGGATAGTCCGATTAAACTTACAAAGCAAGTTAATATAAGACTAGTAAAACAAAATCAGTTTTTATGGCTCAGGCTTTCAATTACTGATAAAACTATTGCATTACTAAATATGTTACATTCTCTTTTGTTTGTCGTTTGAATTCAAAATATTATGATCCGGCTCATGATTTTACTGGCAAGCCCCACCAAGCGTGCATAATCTTAGAGATATTTTCACTGTTATTAGAACCGACCTGGTGGTCAAACATACATTATCCTTATTCATAATATATATAAGTTCGCTTTACTCAAAGAGTGTTGTTGCCCCTGACCAGAGGCGTAACAATGACTTAGCATCGGGTCAGTTGCCCAGGGCGCCGAGGGCTTATTCTTCAATAATCGATTTATTCTGTATAATTTAGTATTTTCCTGAGATATAAGGTACATGACGTCAGGCAACAATACTCATACCTGAGATATAAGGTGCATGTTGCCTGACGTCATGTACCTTATATCTCAGGTATGAGTATTGTTGCCTGACGTCATGTACCTTATATCTCAGGTATGAGTATTGTTGCCTGACGTCATGTACCTTATATCTCAGGTATGAGTATTGTTACCTGACGTCATGCACCTTATATCTCAGGTATGAGTATTGTTGCCTGACGTCATGTACCTTATATCTCAGGTATGAGTATTGTTACCTGACGTCATGCACCTTATATCTCAGGTATGAGTATTGTTGCCTGACGTCATGTACCTTATTTCTCAGGCATGAGTATTGTTGCCAAGATGTATCCAGACGACAAGAGTCGCAGCCAAGCCATGGGCATCTCAATGGGAGGTGCCGCCTTTGGAGTTCTAGGTGAAGTGGTTAGATCCTTGAAATACCGTGTTATGATCTCTTATGTTTTTGGCGGGGAAATGTTTTGACTCTATTTATAGCATAATTCAATGTGATTATATCCCTAACATATAAGTTTCTTGTTACATATATTTTTATAATTTTTTTTAAGTGTGTGGGCAACGGGTGTTTAAATAAAGCAGATTTTAAAAAAAATAACATATCTAGTAAAATTTAATGAAGATAATAATAAAACATTTTTTTTCTGACATAAGTGGGTTATCCTTTCGGTGGAATCATGTACACATTTGTTGGAAAGACGATGGCATTTCTCATCCTGTCTGGAATTATTCTGCTTGATATTGGTAATTAATCTCTTAAATCTTACAGACTTTTTCAAGTGAATTTATCAATTTCTATATTTAAAAAATTTCAATAACAATATGAGTTAAACATTTTTACGAAAGGGTATATTTGAAACTTGTCTCCTGTAAAGGCTATATTACAAATTTTTTACTTTCATTTACATGAGCTGATATCCGTGTACCCTACATGTACTCTCCATTTACGTTTTGACTCCTGTTAAAATTACTAAAATTAACGAGTCTTATCCTTATAGTTATAGAAAAAAAGTATCCAGCGTTATTAAAATATTAAATGTGCCAAAATCTGTCATTGCTTTGAATGTAACATTAATTAAACTATTTATTCTGATTTGTGAATAAACTGAATTTATTGAATTAACAAGTTTATATTCGAAAACGGTATTTGTGTAAAATATATTAATTAGTATGTTATTTCCCTTGTCTAGGTTTGCAGTGGTTTGTCTTCGGTGTACATGTCAAGAGAGAAGTGAGTTTCAGCTAATCCTTATAAGACTAGACGGTCTACACGGGATATTAATGATTTTTACTGTTAAAATATACATTTTATGTAACACACCCTCCTTTCATTTAAACCCTTTCTCCGAAGTTAATACAAACAGTCATATGACACATACATGGCCAACAAGTAGTTGAAAACGACATAAAAGAAATGGAAACATTTTACACCAGCAAGCCATAGACTCCTTGTTTGCGTCATACCAACGACAAAAACTCGTACATTTCCAACTATAACATCGTTCACAAAGCAGTAGAGTTGGACTAGAGCGGCTAGGTGGCCCACGATAGCAACAACAACAACAACATTTTGTAAATAAAAATATATTTTATAAAAAAACACGTTTTCTAAACTAGTCTTATATTAGAAATGCACTAAAAAGTAGAAAATAAATTTAAAATTTGAAATTTACAGTCAGAAGAGACCTTTAGTTCCAAATTTATGAAAATGTAAAAGTTTAAAATGAGATAAAAACGTTAAATCGTAGGTGAAATCGATTATCTCGTTGTTCGCCATGACTATAAGACTATGGTGCTTGCTAGCATAGATATTGATAGACTAAGTTTAAGTTTAAATATTTAATTACATTAAATCTAGACGTGGAAAAAGTCCGCAAATATTCACAAAAATACTATCACCGAAAATGAACATGTGTGCAAATTTTCAGAATGATTGGATAACGGGAAGGGGTTCAACATTGGGATATTAAAAATATATTAAGATAAGATAAGATAGTCCGATTAGGGATAGTCCGATTAAACTTACAAAGCAAGTTAATATAAGACTAGTAAAACAAAATCAGTTGTTATGGCTCAGGCTTTCAATTACTGATAAAACTATTGCATTACTAAATATGTTACATTATCTTTTGTTTGTCGTTTGAATTCAAAATATTATGATCCGGCTCATGATTTTACTGGCAAGCCCCACCAAGCGTGCATAATCTTAGAGATATTTTCACTGTTATTAGAACCGACCTGGTGGTCAAACATACATTATCCTTATTCATAATTTATATAATTTCGCTTTACTCAAAGAGTGTTGTTGCCCCTGACCAGAGGCGTAACAATGACTTAGCATCGGGGCAGTTGCCCAGGGCGCCGAGGGCTTATTCTTCAATAATCGATTTATTCTGTATAATTTAGTATTTTCCTTATTTCTCAAGGGCGCCAAAAATGAAATACCCAAAGGCACGGAAAACCCAGTTACGCTTCTGCCCCTGACTTAAAAAGAGTGGTTTCTATAGCGTAATATCACTCCTCTAAAATATATAATTATTTTGGAGCATGCGTAATCTGTATAAATTTCTCAGACATTTTCGATCTGGGGACTCATGAATTATCGGAATAGCGGTCACAGGTCCACCGGGATTTGTTCAGGTGTCCAAGGGCACCAATTCGGGATTTGTTCAGGTGTCCAAGGGCACCAATTCGCCACATATCACTGTAGCTCTAATAATTGCAATTTCATTTCGGAAATACCTACATTTTCCAACAATAAATTGAATAAATTTTTAGTCTATGCATTAATTTTTTTAACCTGCTTTTTTATCCCAAGGAATAATTCTTAATGTTTGAAAAACTAAATTAACATCGATATAACATTAAAAAAGACAGCAAATATGACTCAGAAAAACTTAATTTAAGCAAGCGTCATTGGTAATAAAACTAAACATATGACTTATATCTGATCTAATAGAGCATTAAGCGGGATCAACTTAATTTAGTAAATGTGACTTAGTTTGATCACAGCGATTAGTCACAGAATTGTGTTAGAAATGAACATTGGCCAGTAGCTGGAATCTTGTAGTAAATAGTAAATGGTTGGAAAACTGATGGTGCCTATCATAACATCAATACTGCTTCAAAAGTAAATCTGCATTATCATTAATTCCATTTAAAAGGAAATAGGTTTGTGTGATAAGAGATACGTCTTATTGTCATATTCATATATTATATTTTTCAGTCATACACGGACATCACTCCGCTGCATGTTCTACTCAAGGATAAATACATACTGATAGCAATAGGTGAGATAACGGGGTCGATATTTTATACACTAAATTATTTGCTTGCCAAACGCATCTTATACTTTCAACCCATTTAGGAATATAAAAATGCGGTGAGCATTGTATGTAGGCAAAATAGTCGAATTCTTTTATGGATAAAACCAGTAATTTTCTAATGAAAGTCTTAAGCAAGCATCAATTACAATTGAAAGCTACAAGACACCCATGTCCTCTTTATTTCGCACTTAAAATGATGCTACTACATTGAGAAACGTTCAGTTACCGGTAAGCTGTACGTCATCCGCGCCACACCCAGCCATGGAAAAATAATGTTTAAAAAACATAGCAGTGCCAACAAACAACACAATGAAATAATAGATCGTGTGAACTTCCTAGGAGCTGTTTGGTTGACCACAATGTCCATGTCTGTGTTAGAGCCAACTGTTCCGTTGTGGGTGATGGGATTCATGCATGTGAAAAACTGGGAGCTCGGTGAGTCAATACCTTATACTAAATCAGTTAATTGTAGTGAAAATAAATCAAACTTGAATATTTTGATTTCATCTAATAGCAATTCAATACAGTTGAGTTGAAAAAGTAAATATAATTAGTTTTCCTTTTCGCCAGGGCTTATTTTCCTGCCGGACTCTCTGGGGTATCTGATAGGGACGAATTGTTTTGGTTTGGTAGCTCAAAGGATTGGCAGGTATAGAGGATTATATAACAAACTTTTGTAGCAAGGTATAGAGATTGTTCAATCCAATGCCAGTTTCTAAATGCAAGTTTCCACTCAGGAAGGTTTCAATTTTGTTTAAAAGTTTCTTTAGTTTCTTTACGGAATGTCAGCTGATACACTTAATATTTCGTGTATTTATTTATTCATTATTTTGTTAAGCACAACTGTAAATTGTCATTCTTAATTTTGCTATTTAAGCATTGTAAGGTTCGTTGGGGTCATTGAATCGTTGGGGTCATTGAATCGTTGGGGTCATTGAATCATTGGGGTCATTGAATCGTTGGGGACATTGAATCTTTGGGGTCATTGAATCGTTGGGTCATTGAATAGTTGGGGTCATTGAATCGTTGGGTCATTGAATAGTTGGGGTCATTGAATAGTTGGGGTCATTGAATCGTTGGGGGTCATTGAATCGTTGGGGTCATTGAATAGTTGGGGTCATTGAATCGTTGGGGTCATTGAATCGTTGGGGTCATTGAATCGTTGGGGTCATTGAATCGTTGGGTCATTGAATCGTTGGTGGTCATTGAATTGTTGGGTCATTGAATCGTTGGGGGTCAATGAATCGTGGGGTCATTGAATCGTTGGGGGTCATTGAATCGTTGGGGGTCATTGAATTGTTGGGTCATTGAATCGTTGGGGGTCATTGAATTGTTGGGTCATTGAATCGTTGGGGGTCATTGAATCGTTGGGGGTCATTGAATTGTTGGGTCATTGAATCGTTGGGGGTCATTGAATTGTTGGGTCATTGAATCGTTGGGGGTCAATGAATCGTGGGGTCATTGAATCGTTGGGGTCATTGAATCGTTAGGGGTCATTGAATCGTTGGGGCCATTGAATCTTTGTTTTGCAGATGGTCCTGTACACTTTCCTGCATGCTTTTAATTGCCCTGTGTCAAATTTGTGTGAGTAACACTCCTTTTTAAAAATAAGTATGAAATTTAACTATTCGTAATAACGTGAAGGATCGATTTATTGTTTATTTCTTATTCATTTTAATTTTCGTTAAATTTTAGTATCTCACAACATCGGAATTTTTGCACATAAATTATTTTAACTTATGTATAAAATTCTACATAAATAATAACTGGGGAAAGTATAAAGCATATAAAATTAAATTTTGAACGTAAAACACTTCAACGTCATTTACAATAAATCCATTTTCAATAACATCATTTCAATCTGGCAGACCAAAACTTTTATTGATCAGCTACTGAATAGCTATTCCGGTGTCTTTTACCTATTTGTTTGAGAAAAAAGATTTTTTAACAAATACTTTAATGTCTTGCTTCAGCTTCCATTTGCCACTGCCGTTCCACAACTTATTTTACCACATTTTGGCTTGGGACTCGGCCTAGGTATGTATGATAACAAAGTTATTCAGAATTTTTTTAATATATTACCAGACATGACAACGAGTTTCGAAAGAGATAATGGATCTAATACCGAGTCTAAATTTTAAGATTTACATGGCACTCAGAGATAAATTTCACAAGGTAAGAGGCAAGTAAAGCTGACAACAGTGCTTGACTACAACGGGGACAAAATGTGCATATCGTCCTGGAAGAACCAAGATGGGGATAAAATTATTTGAGGCTAGTTCAAATATTCGGTACCACATACCTTTAATTATTACTATGATGTGTACCGACAATGTAAAATTTTAAGTTTGGAGAGTACAAGCACTGAACATCGGCAATTATAAAAGACGTCAATGAGTTGGATACTTCGAAAAATAGTCTCTAGCGATGGGATATATAAGAATGAACTCAAGGCTAGTATTTAAAAAAAACAAAACAAGCATTTTGAATGTGAATTGATAAGGGGATCGAAAAGTCTGTAAACACCTAATTAATTTAAGCCAATTTAAAAAAATCATTGCGATGTTTTTATAGCTCACAGTTGGAAGAAAAACTAGCAAAACTATTTCAATTGCAAAATGTTATTTACTGATCCGTTGATAATAAGTGGAAAACTAATCGGTTCCTTCGCATGGTTAAAATATCATTTATCTCCAGGAGTTACGGATGCCGCTATTATGCCATTCCTTGCACTGCTAGTTGATGTCCGGAACGAGTCGTTCTATGGTTGTGTGTACGCCATTGCTCAGCTCGCGGTGTGTTTGGCTTATTCGTTTGGTGAGTCAAGTCTTTTTTTCTCAGTGAGCTGTCTCTGATTTAGTTAAACTAGATGCTAAGAATGATTTAATGGTTAATCTACTAACGTTAACCATGGGGACATTACTGATGTCATTATTGTTTTGTTTGATTTTTTTGTACTTTGAATATTCTATCTGGATATTTATGCCTAGAAATTTTTGAAACCGTAAACCTAATGCGCTCTCAATCTTCTTTTCATTCTACAATGACATTTTAAAGTGTTTATTATGATGTATGAAATCAGTGGCGTAGCTAAAGGGTGTAGGGATTGTGGATCACACCAGCTGACACCTTCTCAGGGGTTTTTATATTATAGGCAGTAAAAAATCATGAGGCATCGGAAGGGCAAATTTGTTGCCTTGAAAAATGGAAAGCATTGCCTGAAGGACATAGGTACGCAAAACAATTGACGATAAAATATAAACAGTGATGTACAAGACAAAAATGGTGCTATATTGCACAGGTGGTCGGAATTCACAATATTTCTTGCGAAGCAAAATTTAACATTTTGTGGTCACAAGGAAGATGAAACTTCAACGAATAGATGGAACTATCTTGAAATGGGTGAAATGCTATCTTAATATAACCCAAGGCTAAAAGTACATTTAATAAGAATTAAAACGTGTGCATCTATAACCTGAGAGAGATCCGATGGAGGGCACAGATTTTGATGAAATTATTGACTTCTATACATCTTTGAAGACCATGAAATGAACATTGCACATTAAATGGAGAATAACTAAAACTCAGCGAGGATAAAGTTTCAAGACACTTTGATCTTCTGACCTTTGATAATTTAATTTTTGTGTTGTTGGTATAGTACGAACTAATTTAATACTAGAAAACATGGCAGATCTAAAAAAAAATAAAAAAAAAGGTCGGGTGACACTATGATTTTACCGCACCGGATGGCACCAACCCTCGATACTCCACTATTTGAAATTACATTTAAAATATTTTTTAAAACATTATAATAGAATGAACGCTTTTGAGAATCTCATTCACATAAAATGCTATTCCCTACAGGTCCTCTGGCCGCTGGAATGATTGTGAAAGCCGTTGGATTCCCATGGTAAGTCTACCATCGGTATATCAGCTTTAAGAGCCACCTTTAAATTTGACAATTTGGACTTTTTCTATGCCTAAAGGATAATGTGAATAACCCAAATATTTTTTTTACATCATCTGTAATTATAGTATATACAGATATGTTAAGTTATTCAGAGATGGAACTATGCAGAAAGTGGTTGCAACGTAAGGGTCCAAGACCATGTCATCTATTTCGGTAGGGTGTCATAGAAACTTTAAGTCCATCATTCAACACCCGAGTAATTTTCTAAGCTGCAGGACATCTGTAGG